>VDFB02009562.1:0-17809 GCA_007258455.2 Sequoia sempervirens | reverse complement strand
GATTGATTTGGATGGAGTGATTGGTGCTAGGTAAAGGGGGAAGCCCTAAACCAAAGAATGATGTTGATATGGGTAATGGTGGTGGAGATGTCTCTTGGCGCAATTACTCAACTATTTTGGTAAGTGTAGCAATTTGATCTCGCCAAATTTGATCTTGATTTTGATCTTGACTCCCTTGATATAATTGATTTAGTTTTTGTTCAAATAAATTTGGAGTGTGTACTTGTGTTTGATTTTGGACAATGTTATGATTTGGGATGATATTCAAATTTGGCATTATGGGTTGAAATTGAACATTGTTGATGTTGGGAATCACATTGCCTTGTTTTAGGTAACTCTGATTTTGCATGGTGTTACCTTGACTTGGACTAATGCATGGAGTCATTATCCTCATTTTTGGACTTTGAACAACATTTGTATGATTTGCAAACATATTTATCCCAAATTTTTCTAGATAATGGATGAAATTTGAGAGATATTTGAGCATGGTAACTTTGGGTATTGGAAGGATGATGAAATGAGATATGAGCTCTTTATTTAGAATACCGGTGATGGATGAATGCCAAAAATGAAGCAATGGGACTAACATTCAACCACTACAAGGTGCCACTTGTCAACATTTGATAGGATTTAGTTGCTGAGCACATTTTGATCCTAAGGTGCAAGTTTGAAATTTGAATTTGATGAAATGACATGTTTAGTGGGGATGAAATATGAGTTAAATGCCAAGTGGGAGAGATGTAAGAGATAATGCAAGAGCTTTAAATGCTTCTGCCGTTGGATGGAAGTTATTTGGGGAGATTTCAAACTTGAGGAATATTCCTCTGATTCTTTGAATGAAAATAGATGATTTATAAATCAATTAAATTGATTTTCATGTGCAAGTTGCAAAATCTAGAGGATTTGATGGATTAAGATTAAGATTAATCAGGATTTGATTAATTTAAAGGAGATTAGCTCAAACTCAAAGTAGGAAAGAAAACAATGAAAAGCATGATAAAAAGAACAAATAGATTGAATCCTAATTTAAATGTACAAACTCATGATCCCATGGGGGAATTGGTGCCAATTTGATGTGAAAATTGGCCCTTTCCCAATTCCTAAGATGCAAACTTGATGTGTTGAAGATGATTGATCCACTTTTTTTTTGAGAGATGAGTGCTCCAAGCCAAAAATTTGCAAAAACCTAGCTATGAACTCAAGGATAATGGATGAAATTTGAGAGATATTTGAGCATGGTAACTTTGCATAAATTGCGGATGGTGAAATGACCTAGCTAATTACACAGAGATAATGATTTAATTAAATTGAGGGATTTATTTAATTAAAAGGGGAATTATAATGAATTTAATCAAATAAGGCTATTTGATTGAATGGTTAGACAGAGGGATAATTTAGGATGAAGTGATGTTAGTAGATAAGGATGGAGTGTGCGATATCAATTTGTATATTTTCGATGTCTACAATGATATCTCTAATATCTTTCTGAAATCTAATGATAGCACCAAAGCTTCATTCTTTGTTAAAAGAAATATAGATGAATGGCTGATTGATAGTGGATGTTCAAATCATATGACTGGTGACAAAAGTAAGTTTGTGGATCTTGAGAACTATGATGGATATTATGTTAGATTTGGTGATGATAAAACAACATGGATTGTTGGAATTGGTTCTATTACCTTTGATAGAAAACATAACACTAACAATGTCAACTATGTGAAGGTATTATATCATAATATTCTAAGAGTTGGATAGATGTGTGAAAATGGCTATAACGCGTTGTTTCAGGATGATGGTTGTGAGATCCAGAAGAGATTCAAAAGTATTATTATAGTTGGAAAAAGAACAAGTGGGAATATGTATCAAGTGGAAGGAGCTACAAAAAGATGCTTAGTATCTTAGTCCAATGATAGTTGGATTTGGCACTAGAGGATGTGTCACATCAATTTCAACAATTTGGTAAGGATAATTTCAAGAGAAGTTAGATGTTTTCCAAGACTGACCAAACCAAACAATTCTATCTGCAAATGATTTCAAGAAGGAAAGTAGACTAGAGAAACATTCCGAAGAAAAGAAGAATAATCTATTGGATTGTTGGACCTCATGCACACTGACCTATGTGGGCCAACTAGAATAAAAAGCTTACAAGGTGAGAGGTATTTCATTATTTTAATAGATAATTATTCCAAATTTACTTGGGTTACATTTTTGAGAGAAAAATCAGAGGTGTTGGAAAAGTTCAAATTTTTCAAGGAAAAAGTAGAGAATGAAGTTGACAGAAAAATCAAGTGTTTAAAATCTGATGGAGGAGGAGAATTTACTTCTGTTGAACTCAATAAATGCCATGAAAAACATGGCATTGAAAGACAACTATCTACCCCTAGAACACCTCAACAGAATGGTGTAGTAGAAAAAATGATCTGAATAGTTCAAGAAGTAGCTAGAATAATGATCATGGAAGCAAGTCTACCATAGATCTACTAAAGAGAAGTGATACACATAGCAATATACACTCTTAACAAAATACTGTTCCAGAGGAAGTATGGAAAGACATCATATGAGCTATGGCATGGAAGAGCTCCCACAGTAAAGTAATTTAAAATTTTGGAAGCAAATGCTACATCTGAAGAGATGAGGAAAATCTTGGATAATTTGACAATATGGCTGATGAAGGCATATTTTTGGGTTACTCTACAAAAAGAAAAGCGTATCGGTGTTACAACAAGAGACTAAACAAGATTGTTGAAATTATGAATGTGAAAGTAGATGAAGATGTTCAAAGAAATCCTCAAAGTCACATTGAATATGAATCAGATGACTTGGATGAAAAAGGAGAGAACAATAGGAAAGAAGAAGAAGAAGAAGAAGAAGAAGAAGAAGAAGAAGAAGAAACAAAGGAGGCTCTAACAACTATAACTAAAACTTCAAGGTATATGTAGAAAAATGACTCAAAAAACTAGATGATTGGAGATAAGAATAAGGGAATCACAACAAGAAGTAAAGTAGCTCAAGAGCAAGTATTATTGTGTCTAATCTCAGAAATTGAGCGAAAAATTGTGGAAGAAGCATGTAATGATTAGAATTGGGTGAAGACAATGAAGGAAGAGCTTGATCAAATAGAGAAAAATTAGACTTGGGAACTTGTGCCCAAACCGATAGACAAAAATGTAATTGCAACTAAGTGGGTGTTTCTAAACAAGCTGGATGAAAATGGAAAGATAATGAGAAACAAGGCAAGATTGGTCTACAAATGTTACACTTAGAATGAAGGTATTGACTTTGATGAGACCTATGCCCCTATTGCTTGGATGGAATCGATTTAGATATTTTTGGTTTTTGTAGCTTTTAAGGATTTCAAAGTCTAAGAAATGGATGTAAAATCTACATTCTTGAATGGATAACTGAAGGAAGAAGTTTACATTTGGTGTAGGGCACCTTCACAATTTTGGCTTGTTTTGCATTATAAAGGGAGTCTAGATGTGGTTCAAGGCATTTTCATAATGCAATAATGCCATAAATGGCCATGAAGATGATGTAAGTGGTGGTTTTTGAAGTCCTAGTGGTGTAGGGTCTTGTTTGAGTCATAATTTTGTAATTTTGTTAATGTTTATATTGTGCACTTTTTGAAAAATCATGTGGAAGACAAAAGTTGAATGGTCACCACTTCAAATTTCAGTTGTGAACCATTAGTAAATGGTTGAAATATGTTTAAAAGGCCTAAAAATCATTCGAGGCTATTGGTTAGAGGAGTTTTGTAAGGAAATAAAATCATATTGCTTTGTTTCATAGTTTTCTCTATGTCATAGTATATATATTGAATCTGTATGAACCCATATAGGTAGTAACTCATGTAAAATTCACATCACAAGATAGAGGATCATGTTAGCTTTCATTTGAATCCTTTTAGGAAGGTTTTCATTAAGAAATAAGTGAGAACAAAACAAATCTTTGTAAGTTGCTAATTGGTTAGGGTTTCTTGGGGTTTGATAGAAAATGAAGTTTTGAAGGCCATTCCACCATACTGTAGTTGAATAATCTAGTGGAATGGGCCTGTTAGATGTTAGGGTAGGTTTTTTTGTGTTTGTTTGGTAGGGTAGTATGGAGGTGGCCTAGCACATGCATAATGACTAGTAAATTGATTCTCTAGACATGAAACCACTAGTTATTGAGTGGGGTAGTAAGAAATTGGATTGTTTAGTGGAAAAAAATGTTAGAATTGTTGGTTTTGAGACTAGTCAAGAGTGGGCATAAAGGTTCTAAGGTCTGTGGTGAAGTTCTTGATAGCCTTCCTTTGGAAAAGAGGCCTAATTAGGCCATAGAGTAGTGTTATGGAGCCGATTGGGTTATGTCAGTACAAAGAAACCCTATCAGTGGGTTTGATATGTTGAAAGACAAGTTGAAGGGTCCCTAAAATGATGAACATCTAGAGTTGATAAGTGGTTTAGAGGGAGATATAGTTGGATAAGTGTGTCCAAAGGCCTAATTGTGAATAGCCAAAGTTGTAAAGGGAAAGAACCCATCAAAAGGTGATTGTGGTCTGTAATTCAATTGGAATCAGTGTTTGTGTGAGTCCATTACCACTTTGTCTTACATTATGTGGTATCAAAGCTTAGGCTCAAGATCCATTGATAAAGGAATTTAGAGTTTTTAAGAGAAAAGGTGCAAAGAGCCATACAAAATGCCTCCAAATATGGGTAGCATAGTATTTTCTAAGGAGATTAGAGCCCTGAGAGAAAGAATGGAAGCACTAGCGAAGAAGGATAAGAAAGATGAGGGTACTATTAAGGTGAGTGACCCTAAAGATGAGGGTGAAGAGGAAAACCCTCAAGAAAAACCCCAAGAAGAGTTGGGGCTTGAAGAGAGGAAGTTCTTGCAAGTGCTTAAGGCTGAAAAAGGTGAGGCCCATGAGGTGAAGATAGAAATTGCAATGTATGGGGGAAAGATGGATGCATAAGAAGTCATAGAATGGATTGATCCTCTAGATAATTATTTTGAGTATAAGGAGATACCTGAAGACAAGAAAGTTAAATTTTCTAAGAAAAAACTAAAGGGATTAGCTTTAAACTAGTGGAACTACATTTAAGAAGAGAGGGTAAAGAAGTTCAAGCCCAAGATTACTTCTTGGACCAGATGGTGCTGAAGATAAAGAGCCAATTCTTACCTATTGATTATGAAATGCAAATTTATAGAAGGCTGCAAATTTTGAAACAAAAAGAGATGGATGTAGCCGCTTATATTGAAGAATTTCATAAATTGGCCATAAGGTTAGGGAACATGGAGAATGAGAAAGAAAAATTGGCAAGATATTTGAATGGATTAAGGGCTGCAATTCAAGAAGAAATCAGTTTAATCACTCCTAGGTCAATAGAGGAGTGTTTCCAAATGGATATAAAGGTTGAGGAGAAGATAAAGAAGAGGTTAGAAAAAAAATCTAGGGTTAGAAGTAAGAGTTGCAGGGGTAGAGGTAACCCTAGAGGAAGAGGTTTTCAAAAGACACCAAATGAACAAGGCACTACTCAAGAGTCAAGTGGAGAAACACGAGAAAATTTTATAGGAAGAAGGCCAGGAGGTAGGGGCAGATTCAATGGATCAACAAGAGGATCTAATGATTTCTTAGGAAAGTGTTTTGATTGTAATCAATATAGACACCTTGCATGGAAGTGTCCAAATAAGCAAGGCACAAGCTATCAAAGTGGAGAAAGAAGAACTCAGCTTGTTCATGAAGAAGAAGAGGCAAAAAGTGTGGGCTCATGTGTAGGTCCTTCAACTCTCCATGCCAAACCAAAATTAGGGGAGTCTTTGATGATTAGGAGGACATTGATTAAAGTGCCAACTTCAAAGGAGCCACCTCAAAGGAAAGCTTTGTTTAGGACAACCTGCAAGGTCCAAGGAAAGGTATGTAAGGTCATAATTGATTCTAACTCCATAGACAACATAGTATTTGTAGAAATGGTAGAGAAACTCAAATTGAAAATAATACCCCACTCTAATCCATACAAAATTTCTTAGTTAAATAAGGGGTAATAGGTTCTTTTCAATGAGTAGGCTTATGCAAAATTCTCAATAGGGCGTTATAAAGATAGAACACTCTGTGATATTATGCCCATGGATGTGTGCCACCTACTCCTTGGTAGGCCTTGACAATATGACTGGAAGGCACAACATGATGGCTTCAAGAATGAATATAAAATTGAAAAAGATGATGTGTCGATCAGATTAGAACCTCTACAAGAAGATGAGAATATATCCCATGAAGGAACTAGTGTAATGGTTGTGAAGGAGAAGGTGTTACTAAAGGATTTGGAGGAAGAGAAGGTTGGTTTTTCTATTTTTGGAAAGACAATCACTGATGTAGCAAAAAAATACAAAGAATAAGTTTCAAAGGAGGTTCAGACCTTACTTGACAGATATGAGAACATTGTGGTGAAGGAACTGACAAGTTCATTGCCTCCAATACATGATGTAAGTCATCATATTGACCTAATCCCTGGTGCAAGCCTTCCCAATAAGGCAACATATAAAATGACATCTTAACAAAATGAGGAAATCAAAAAATAGGTGCAAGAGCTACTAGACAAAGGTTTGGTAAGAAAGAGCCTCAATCCATGTGTTGTGCCAACTGTTTTGGCACCTAAAAAGGATGGTGAATGGATACTTTGCATATATTCAAGAGCTATTAACAAGATAACCATTAGGTATAGGTTTCCTATACCCCGGATGGAAGATCTCATGGATAGTTTGGCAGGGGCAAACTACTTTTCCAAAATAGACTTAAAAAGTGGTTACCACTAGATAAGGATCAGAGAGAGAGATGAGTGGAAGACAACTTTCAAGACTAATGAGGGACTTTATGAATGGTTGGTGATTCCCTTTGGGCTATCTAATGCTCCTAGCACATTCATGAGACTCATGAATGAGGCTCTAAAGGATTTCATTAAGAAAATTGTAGTGGTGTATTTAGATGATATCTTGGTATTTATCAAGACAAAAGAGGACCATTTGAACCACTTGGACAAAGTTTTGGGGAAGCTACATGAAGAAAAGCTCATGATTAACCTCAAGAAATGTGAATGGATGAAGCAAGAACTTGTGTACTTGGGTTTTGTGATCTCAAGAGGAAACTTGAAGATGGATCCAAAGAAAGTTGAGGCCATTCTCAACTGGCCTACACCTACAAAAGTTGGGGAAGTCAAAAGCTTTCGTGGTCTAGCAAGCTTCTACCAGAAGTTTATAAGAGGATTCAGTCACACTGTAGAACCTATGATAGACACCATGAAAGGGGAGAAGAGAAGCATATTTTAGTGGACAAAGGAGGTTGATCAAAGCTTTGATTACCTCAAGAAAAAGGTAGCACAACAACCAATCCTTACACTACTTAATTTTACTAAGGTATTTACAATAGAATGTGATGCTAGCAACTTGGCCATAGGGGCAGTATTAAGTCAAGAGGGGAAACCCATTGCATTCTTTAGTGAAAAATTGAATGAGGAAAAGAAAAAATATTCATTATATGACTTAGAAATGTATGCTATGGTGCAAGCACTTAAAAAATGGAGGCACTATCTGTTAACTAAAGAATTTGTGGTATTCATAGATAATCATGCACTAAGTTTTCTGAACAGTCAAGAGAAATTAAGCCATAGGCACATGAAATGGGTGGAATATCTATAGGCTTACACATTTACCATAAAACATAAGAAGGGAGAAGCCAATAAAGTGGCAGATGCTTTGAGTAGGAGGGTAGTGCTAGTGCAAGAGATGCAACTCCAAAGTGTGGGTGTAGACTCACTAAGAGGTATGTACAAATCTGATGAAGACTTCCATGATATATTTTATATTTGTGAACAGTCCCAAGGATCATTTCATAAGGAGTATGAGGATTATGTATTGCAATATGGGTTACTCTTCAATGGGGCTCAATTATGTATACCTAGGTGCTCCATGAGGGAGACTTTGGTTAGGGAGAAGCATAGTGGAAGCCTAGGAGGTAATTTTGGTTGTGATAAGACTTTAGATTAGATCAGAAGATTTTATTACTAGCCTTAGATGAATTTGGATCTGAAGAAGTATGTAGAAGGGTGTGTTATATGCCAAAGAGAAAAAGGAACAAGCTCCTATGCTGGTATATATCAACCTTTTCCCATACCAAGCAGACCATGGGAAGCAATAAGTATGGATTTTGTCTTGGGTCTGCCAAGAACTTCAAGAGGATATGATAGTGTATATGTGGTGGTAAATAGTTTTAGCAAGATGGAACACTTAATTGCATGCAAGTCAACTAATGATGCCTCCCATATTGCAAGTTTGTTTTTTAAGGAGATAGTGAGAATACATGGGCTTCCATTGTCAATAGTATCTGATAGAGATGCCAAGTTCATTAGCCATTTTTGGAGAACATTGTGGAGAAAATTGGAAACTAACTTAACCTTCAGTTTTGTCTACCATCCTCAGACTGATGGGAAAACTGAGGTTGTTAATAGATCATTGGGAAATATACTGAGATGTTTAACTAAGGAACACAATCAGTCATGGGATCTGATCTTACCATAGGAAAAGTATGCCTATAATGACTCAATCAATCAGAGTATTGGTATAAGTCCATTTGAGGTTGTCTATGCAATGCATCCAAGGGTTGTTTGTGAGTTAAGGTACTTGAGTGGAATAAACAAAAGGAGTTCTCAAGGAGAGGATTTTGTTGTGGCTATGCATGACATACATAAGCAGGTCAAAGAGACACTTTAGAAGAATGTGAACAAGTATAAAGAGAAGAAAAACTTGAAGAGAAGGGATGTCCAATTCAAAGTGGGGGATCTAGTGTGGGAACATCTAAGAAAGGAGAGACTACCTAAGGGAAAGTATACAAATTTTATGATGAAGAAAATAGGACCCTGCAAGGTGGTCCACAAGTATGGAAAAAATTCTTATGAGATTGAACTCCCACAAGGAGTTGCCATCTCACCAATTTTTAATGTGATCGACCTATATCCCTTCAAGGGAATTGTTTTTGTAGGTAAATGAGTAGGAGAACAATAAGGAAGAAGATATATAAGGAACACTTGGTCAATTTTCAAACCGAGGATAGTTCTAGAATCGACGCATAAGCACTACAACTTGGTGTCATTTTTTCTTTGATTTGAGACAATCAAATTTCACCTTTTTGAGTGCTTGATTCACCTGTTTGACTAAACCTTTGACCAAGCATAACTCTAGCATATGACCTCTTTTTGATGCAATTCAGGTTGTGTCAGGATTGTGTCAGCGAGCTCTATCCAATGATGTCAAGTTTGAGAGATTTTGAGACTATGATATTTTTGAGATTCTTGGATCCTCTTGGATCATTAACACTATCACTGTAACCTAATGTTGTCGAGAGGACGTTTCATAGAATACATTAAGTTTCATTGAAAGACTATATTCACTCTGAGTCGTTAAGACTTTACCAACCTTTCGTCGAAAGCCTTTCATTCACCTTCACCATGAATTTCCACTGTCGGAGAGATATTATATCAAACACAAAATGTTTCACCGAGAGCCCTTAATATTTTCCATCAGCGAGACCCATAGGGTTCGTTATGACATTATACCAAAGAAAAAACTTTTGCCAATAAGACCTTTTTGAACACAGTTGGTAAGACAATATTTCTTCGGAGAGACCATATGTCGATTACAATACTCCCATTATGACATCACACTAAGAGCAAAAAGTCTGGCCAAAGTGAATCCCATATGTGATGTTGGCGAGACAAAACCACTTCACCGAGACCTATTCTGAAACTACCCAACACTTGCCGAAATGTTCCCATTCAACCTCCGATCGATGAGACAAGGTAATTTCGATGTGATCACATACTGACTGAAAAAGCTTATGCCGAAAGATCTTCCTGCAGTTGCCATAACATAAAAGAGATCTTGCCGACAATTGGTAGAATGTTAAATACAATCGACATGACATCTAAAATGTCTTGCCAATAGGCAATTCAAACATTTCAAAGTGGATCGGGGTGACTGAGAAATTCTCACACCGATATGAGTAAGCTTGAAAGAGAAACAACCAAAGACTGTGATATGCAAGGAGAAACATTCTGAAACATAAACCATCTTTGAAGCTCTATCAGTCAAAGAGATAGCATTCATAAGTTGAACTAGAATTCTCATCACCATGAAAATAAAGCATAACAAATAAATTTTTGTAATAGCCAAGAGACATCAAAGAAGTGCCATTATAAATCATAAGGATCAGAGATTTTGTCATCAAGGACAAACCATAACCACAACTAAGATCCAATAGCAACAAGATTGGCTAAGAATTGTGGGGGATCTTCAGGAAACTCTGGCAGCTAAATGCAATTTGACTATCCCTGTGGATCCTTGAGGTATGAGCGTGGTTTAGTCTCTTGGGCTTTTGGTCTATGATAGGAGTGTCCCTTGCTTAGGTTGGGTCAGAGTGTTAGAGGGAAGGTTCAAATATGTGGACATTGGAAACCCCCTCCTCTTGGGGTGTTGAAAATTAAAACGGATAGGTCTTCCTAGGCATTCTAGGGTTAGTGACATTATTAGGGATAGCTCAGGGGTGGTGGAGTTCTTTTTGATGTATAGATTTTAGCAAACCAACAACTTTATGGAGTCATTGTCTATTCTTCTAGCACTAAAACAAGCTTGTTGCCTTGGTTGGAGAAGGATAATTTGTGAATTGGATTCCTAGATTCTGATTGATATGCTAAATAAGTATCAATTAGATGATATGAATTGGAAATTTACCATGGTGATCAAGAAAATAATTTTCTTGGGTGGGGTTTTTTACTCTATCACCTTTCTTCATATCCCTACAGAGTGGAATAAGGTGGTTGATGGCTTGGATAAATTGGTTTTTGAGCAAATGGGGACTTGGAATTGGGAAGATCGGGGAAGCCTTCCTGAGTACCTTTCTTAGGAACTAGAGGATATGAGATGGGAGTTTCTTGATTGCTCTGCTTTGGGTTTTTGACCCCTGGTGGGTCTATTGTATTCTTTTGCTTTGTATTGTTTTGTTGGATCAATAAATTTGTTACCCCCTTTTAAAAAAATTAGATCCCAAAGAAAAATGGATCAAGAAAAGAAAATAGTCCAAATACAATATTTAATCAAAAAGTGGAACCATAATTAAAGAGGTCTCCCACAAATAAAAAAAGTTCACTTCCTTCAAAATGGTTATCACACAAGGCATATAAAAGTGTTGGTTCCAAATACTATCCCAGTTCAAAATCTAAACTCCATCATCCATCATCCCAAGTTTGGAAAATAAAAATCACTACAACTAAACTTCCAAATAATCCATCGACATCTACCCTCAACCATCATGATCCAACATCTTTCCTAAAGTCTAAAAATCATACTTCACAAATTCGTTGCGTATTTTGATAAGGCCAACCCTAATATTAAAAAGGGTCATAATGACATCCATTAGTTATATGTAAGGGCCATGATCCTGACAAGGAAACTACTCCATATAGTTCACTATTGGCATATCATGGCATTAGCCTCTAAATCAACATCATCAAAGGATTTAGTATAGTCAATGACCATCTAAAATATTAAGGCCATCTACAAAAGACCAAAAAAATTAAAAAAGAAAAAAAGAAAAGAAATAAAGTGTCACCTTTATGAAAACCTATAAAATAGGCATCTTGTGACACATCAAAAATACAAAAAAAATAAAAAAATACAAAAATACAAAAAAAAGAGAAAAAAAATTATCACCTCAATGAAAACTTGGCAAACAGGTGTCTTGTGTGACATCAAATTTTAAAAAAAAAAAAAAAATTGAAGAAAAAAATAGTAAAGAGAAAAAAATTGTCCAATAGTGAAAACCACTTCGATGGTGCTTTGGATAAGTACCATGATGAATTCTTGGAAAACATGTGTCATGTGTAAGAGAAATTATCTATGTGGACCATTACACTTGGTGGCAAGTTGTCTCATCTTCCATATCCTTTATCATGACATTTCCCATCTAGCCAATCCATATCACTTCCATCCATCTTCCCTACCTACCTTGATCTTGATAAGGATTAGGACAAAAATGTAAATCATTCTTTAGAAAACTCATGACATGTCAATCCTTTGGGAAAAATGCTATGTTATCCAACATCATGCCATTTCCTAATACACTATCTAAACTATAATGTCCTCTTTTTATCCACAAGATTTCAAGTGATTTTTAGCCTATTTCCAAAGTCTTGTAGGCTTCTCAGAGGTGTTTCTAGGGTTTCCAAGATTCTTGGAGGTTTCTCATCTACTTTTTAGGAGGTTAGTGTAGGAGTTTTCTAGAGAGTTTTATGGTTCTTTATAGGTTTTCTAAGATCCTTGGTGGGAAGTCATTTCTATTTTAGCAGTATCTACTTTTAGGACTTATTATTTAAGTAAGTCACAACTGCATATCAGAATGTGCTTATTTTGAGTTTGGACACACTTACTATTTTTAGTAGTATGCTATTTAGTAAGTGTTATTTTTGATAGTGGCCCTGGTAGCAGTCCAGTACAAGATTTCTATTTCTAGTAGTGGTGGAAATTTCAGTTATGGTGACTCGTTATTTTTGGTAGTTGGCATCTCCACCATCGTTGGACTTTGAAAAATGAAATATTTACAACTAAAGTTAATTTTATAAAGTCAAAAACTCCCCTTGGACCCCCACACCTAGCATGGACAACTTATTTAAAAAAAATAAAAAATTTGATGCATAACTTAAGTGGACACCTAGAAAGGAGTTTTGAGTGAAATTTTAATTAAATATTTTATTTCCTCAAAGGTGGCATCCCTTTTTTAGGGAAAAGGTGTTTGAACATTTGGGTCTCAAACTCTATTTATACTCCCTCATTTTCTCTCATTTAGATATGTTGATTGATGATAACAAAATGTTGTTGGAGTGAGGATTGAATCACTCAAGGGCCTTAGAGATGAAAACCTTCAAGGTTTCTCTAGTTTTGGAGTTAAGAGATACTCCCTAGCTGGACATTGGAGTAGCTTCACTGCAAGAGTCACCATTGGAGTTGGTAAAATATTTTTAGTTTGTTTTTTATTATGGATTGTTTTGATTTTTTCTAGCTATATGTTTTGGTGTGCACTTGAGTTGTTGGAGTTTTAGGTTTTTTGGAGTAGATTTCTTGGTCCATATATTTATGGCCATACCTTTTCATGCCTAGGTCAGACCACCCTTTTGGAGTTGTAGATTGGAGCATTGATTTTTGGATTTTAGGTATTGTTACATTTTCTCTTTCATGGTTGGGTGACTAGTTCTACAAGTTTGCAGATTTTATAATGTTGTTTTGGAATTTTAATGGCACATCACCCCTCCTCCTAGGTTGCACCATATTTCTTGTATAGTTTTGAAAGGGTTTGCTACTGATCAGACTTGTTTGGGGCTGCTAACAACCTTATATTGGATGCATAGTATTTCTTTGAAATTTGCAAGTGGTTTGGAGTGATTCTACAAAGCATTGGAGAAGTTAAGTTCACTTTATGATTTTTGGTTGGTGTTTTAATCTTTTTTTTGTGCATATTAGTTTATTGTATTGTGTATCAAACCTATAGCAGCAACTCATTTTACCTTCTATCAACCTTCGAAGGACCTTTCATTGAGGTATTATTGTGGTATTTGGTGGAGGTTTTCATAAATTATCATTGTATCATATTTGGGAGAGTTTATGATTCATATTTCTATCATTTTCCTTACATAACAACAGATGATGAACTAATATATATTCATGTTGAGATTATTGTAACACCATTGGTAGTACCATTGGTGAATGCTCCTCTATTTTTCTTTGATACTCACCCCACTGAACAAGTGATGATCCCACTAAATTAGTGGTTAAGATTTCTTTATGCTACTTGCTACTCTTGTTGAATAAGT
The DNA here is from genome assembly GCA_007258455.2 of Sequoia sempervirens. Lineage (NCBI taxonomy): Eukaryota > Viridiplantae > Streptophyta > Pinopsida > Cupressales > Cupressaceae > Sequoia > Sequoia sempervirens. The sequence goes on along the minus strand of VDFB02009562.1, from coordinate 3,920 downwards.
GGTCAAGTTTTTTTATTTTCTTTCTTGTCATACATGTTGAATAAGCAGAGGATATTTCTTAATTGGTCAGCTTGTCACCAAGTGCTTTCTTGCAATTTGTAATTCCCACTAAAGAAGTGGATGTTTCCTTCTTGTTTGAAAATTTCATACTCACACCACTAAATAATTGATTCATTCAATAGTGTATCCTTCTAACCTTACCACTTTATGCTCTCACCTTGTTCACATCAAGATTTGGGTGATCAAAAGGGGGGAAGGAGTTTACTTTAGTTGATTATATTTTATTATTAGCTAACACTAATGAGTTATGAATTTTTGAAACAAAATTAAGGTTGGGTTATTACATGAGCCCATATCTCAAAGAAAATAAGTTATTCCTATGTGACATAGTATTTGGAGATCATATGCTAAATTCTCCATACAATAAGCATCATCTCAACTATCTTTTACCAAATTAATCAATTATCCTTTCATCCCTATTGCAATACTTGGTTTACCCTTGTCATTGGTTCTATGTTTCCAATCCACAATTTATCCAACATCCCTCCAACATCCCCTCTATTCCTAAGGTATATCCATCCAAATGCAATGATCCTAATTCATGCAAACTTTCTATGCAATATAGCACATCATTGAAAACATTCCTTGGTTTTATTCCCAACCTTGGTACAAACCTTGATCATTTAGTCATATTTTCATTGTCAAGATATGTATTTCCTTGTCTACATGTTGTTTTTGGGATGTGTCCTTCCCACATCTATCAATAAATCAATCAATCAATTAATATATCAATTTGGAAATTATCAATCAATTGGTTGTCAACTTGACTAGGGGAAAGATCATGTTTTTATTGGTATCCTTGTGCATGCTTTCTTGCTTTCATGTGTGCATTCTTCACATGCATTTTTCATGATCTTTAAAAAATACTTTCCATAATAAGAAATTTTACTCCCATAATAAACAATCCATAACCCATAATAAATCATATCACACCCCATTATCCTTCTTTCACAATCAACTATCCATATTCCATAATAAATTTTCTCTTTACTAAAATTCATACTTTGACTGGACAAGAGAAGAACATTCTTCAAAACACTGAGCTTAATAAATCATGCAATAATAGACAAACTATCAAGCTAGCCTTCATACCTAACTAATCAATTTCATGTCTTTATCATCATCTATCTTCATTATCCATCTTTTTCTATTGTATTTTTTCTTATACAGGTTGTTGCATTCCTTGAAACTAGATCGGGTGTCTTATACAAGGTGCTTCATTCCTAAAACTGGATACTTTCTTTTCTATTTTTTGTCTTTAGCAAGAAGATCTAAATGGTTGTTGACCCGCTTCATCTATCATGTCTTATCTTTTATATGTTACCATGTTCCTATGCTACTCAAGGATATCCATAAGTGATTAGAGGAGTGAGGATGGATCATGACCTTTTTATATTTTATTTTTGTTTGTGGTTTGTCTTGACATTATGATTAGGGAAATTTTTCTATTGTCACTAGTATGAGTCATGGAATTCCTTGTCTACAATGTGTTTTTTTACGCAAAGGGACCAAATTTTGCACCATTGTCTTTTCATACCTTGGTGTACATCATTCATATGCAAAATAAAAATGCTTAATGATGATATATGTGCACTTATCAAGGCTCAATATGACCTATTCATAAATCCATTTTTGAATCCATTCATCTTAAAAAGTATTCTTCCTTTCTTACTAACCTTTTCTTCTAGCTAATATTTCTTTGATCCATTCTATCATGATCAATCAATCTTTTCCACAACTGATATTGATCAAGCTAACCATTCTTCACTTCTTACTAACCTTTTCCTCCATCTTATTGGGAAATTTTCCTCAATTTCTAGATACTTTCACCAAATTTCTCGAGGGGGCATCATTATCCTGTTTCCATTGGGGCAAGATTTGATTAAAATTTTTCCTAATTTTTATTTGAATCAACACTAAAAATCACATTATCTCATAGAGGGGAAAAATATACACTCAAAATTGTCTCAAGTCTTGACAACATTTTCTTACTAATTCCCTATCTAATCCTAATTCTATCTAACCCTAATCTTCATCTAAACCTTTTTTTTTTTTTCCACACCTTAATAATTAAATAGTTTCAATTATTATTCTAATTATTCTCTCTCATCATTTTGTCAATTAAATAATTATTATTTAATTATTTAATCTCTAATTCAATTTCTTCTTTGATTAAATAAATATTATTATTTGTTTAATTATGCCAACCTAAAGTTTTCTCTATAATAATTAAATTAATTAATTATTCATGACATTGAAAATAAATTGATTTTTATTTATTTTATTTTAAAAAAAATTCTTCTATTTCATTCTTCACTTAACTTACCCTTTCTTCTACTCAAATCTTACATATCCCCCTAATTTTCTCCACTTAACTCTTATTTCTATTTTTTGCTTCAGTCAACTCTTCTAGTTTTCTATTTCCAAAATGAGAAACTTTCCCATGCAAGTTGTCTCATTCAATCTTGACTCTCGATCTTCAATTCAATGTCATTCATTCATCTTGGCATCTTTGTCTCTTCATTTCAAAAACCATAGTCTTGGAAATTTTTTCGTTATTATTATCACAAGACAATCAATTTCCCACTCCAAGTTTGAGAGAAACATTATAAAATTTCAAAAAGTGAAAGAGAGAAGAGAAATGGAGGTGAACCAACATTGAAATAGGAAGCTAAAGTATTTTTTTTGTATTTCATTTGACTTCTTGCATCCTTTGTGCTTCATTTTTTTGGATTTGGACATTATGCTTAAGTCTAACATTTTGTGGTTGTTGTTTAGGATTTGAGCTTTACAACCCAATTTTTCATTACATATAGGAACCTTAAATGAAAATTATATTCTCGTAAATAAGAAATATTTCTTTGAAAAAAGTGAGTGATTAAAGTTTATAAGCTACTAGTGCTTTGTTATTTTGTGAGATTTTGATAAGGTCTATAGTAACTTTTTGATCAATATCTTTTAGATGAGTTTGAGGACTAAGGAACTTTGCTTGTTCTACAAAATATGTGGCTGCCTCATAGTTGATATAGAAACCCTCTTCATGTTCATTTTATGGAATATCATCATGGATTCCTATGAACTCAACTATATCTTCATCATTTTCAAAATATGTCTAAAGAGTAAAAATATTGCTATATTTGAACAAGGGGAGGAATCTATGTGTCCAATGGAAGCAAGTGTATCATTTTTGGAAGTGGAAGCTACTAGAATATGAATGGGGTTAACTTTTCTTCCTTGATAATGAGTTGAATGGAAATGGATGGGGTCATGAATTGAATGGAAAGGGTTAATGGGATCATTATCAACCATAGGATGAGATTGGAGGATTTTGGTAACTTGATCTTGATTCATTTCAAAGATTTCTTTGTTATGCTTTAGATTGTGTTCTTGGCATAGATCTAGTTCTAAAAATAGGATATAGAATAAGGGACTCTAGGATATCCTCGATATGTTGGCATGTTGATAATGAATCTTGACTAGGATTCTCTAGAGTAGGCATGATAGGAAATGTGATTAATGATTGTATTTGGTCTAGGATTTCTTGGTCATAGATTGGAATCATATTAAAATTTGGATTATCTTGGATTTCATGCTTATCTATCATGGATAGCCCTTGGAGAAGATCCTAAAAGGTGTCATCATTTGGTGAGTGGTTTTGATTGGGATGGTGTGGATTGATATTGCAAAGGTCTCAAGGGTGAGGTACTAGAAGGAGATATGGAAAATTCTTGTGGAAAAAATTCTTCATTGTGACCTGTTATGGAGTCAAATGAGGTGGATTTATTATGGCTAGACTATTGTTAATGCAATTATTTTTGGCATGAGCTTTGCTATACATAGATGGATGATTTTGATTATTC
>VDFB02009561.1:0-20682 GCA_007258455.2 Sequoia sempervirens | reverse complement strand
AGCACCATCATTGTCCACACTTTTCATATCCTGTTCACTTTTAATTACAATCATCAAAATTTTATTTTTATTTGTTGTCCTAGTTAATCTTGATTCCTTTCAATGCAACATAGTAGGTTGCATGTTAAATTTCAAACATTTTCTTTGCATTTTTTTTATATATTATTTTCTCAGCACATTATTATGTAACAACAATTTCACTTCTGAGATATACAATAAAAATAAATGAATGCACATGTTTTATTTGTCAAGGGAAATGTATGGTGAATACCCTATGTCTTTCAGATAAGTGTGCAAGTGAAATAAGACATAACTGATTGAATCTGATTTTCTATTGTACAATTGTTTTTTTATGTGCTTTTTACTTTTTGCATGTGGATTACCCTCAGAAAGAGACTACTTATCTTTTCTTAAATGAAGCCTTTACATTTCCTATCTACAAAAGGAATTTACTGCTTGACAACAGGTTAGTGAACTTCATACAAATTAAGATTGGTGTAAAAGGCCATCCCTGCAAATGTTGTTTGGTTTAGAATTATAATGGAAAATAAAAAAACTTGCTAGGAGAATAAAACAGGTTTTGAATTGTCCAAGTACAACATAATATTACTGAAGCATTTCAAAGTTTAGGCCATAAGAATCATCCTTTTTTAAACATGGATTGCAAATAATTTTGAAAATTTAGAAGTCTTGGTCATTAACATTATTGTCTGCTACAATGTCATCCTATGTATCATTGTCAATGTTCTTATGTTCTTTCAAGTATTTAATATTATCATCATCCTCATCTTGACCATCATCTTCATCATCATTGAAATTTGACTGTAGACCATCTATATTGTTACCAGATGTATTTGGATCATCATTTTCTATACCATCCATATTGTTGTCTTCCATAACATCATCTAACTCTGGATTGTTGTCTTCTTATGCCTGAACATAACCATCTTCAACATCATCATGGATGCCAATTTCTTCAATGTTCTCTAATCCCTCTCTCTCATTTTGCTAGCCATCATTGTTTTGCTCAGTATCCACTAATGCATCGTCAAATACATGCCTTAATCTTGGATCATAATGTATGAAAAATATCCATTTCGGGTCCAAAATATCTTCATAGAAAAATACGTGCACATGAACAACATACATATATTAGATGTATGTTATAACAATTTTATTGATTAATAAACACATGCATATCTTTGCAATAAGCTATGAATTAATAGATTAATGATCACTACCACTTCTTGTTTGAGTTAAAGAAATACCTACTCGCAATGAATTGGTAGAACATAAGGCTCCTTATCCTCTAGTAGGAACAATGAGGAATCTATAGAAAATAATCCACTAGGGGTATCATGTCTTCGTTTCCTCTCAAATGCTTCATACCATCTACACTTAAAAATACAACATTTAAAAGAGCGGTAATCCAACTCAATAATTTCTTGTATTTTCCCAACATATTGTAGATTCCATTCAATTATATTCTTATCTTTTGAGCTTGATTGACTAGATTGCTCGAAGTCAACCATGATGCCACAATCGAAGGATCGTCTCTTTACGTCTACACTTTCTACACGATAATGTCGAACATATGCCCACATTGCTGGATATTTCCTCGCTTGTGAAAGACCATTTATTTCAGTGAAAACAAATATAATGATGAATATTAAAATAGTTAATACTGTCAAAACTGTAAGGAAACAACATTTTGTAAAATTCCAACTGTACCTCTCTTTCACATCCTCTAGACATGTTGATTTCATCTTCTGCTATGTTTGAATTTGTACCTGCATCTTCTATTTGATTTTGAATTTATTTAGTAACCCATTCTACTGTGCAATATTTTCCCCATTCCCCAAGTAGATGAGTGGGAAGTGGAGTATTCCTTGGGTTTGATCTCTTAAATTGTCTCCTTGCTTCTAACACTTCTCTCTTTTTATCATACAGATCAATCCATTTGTTCATAAAGTCCATGTGGTACAGAATGAACTTGTTGAGTACAAAAATTTCGTCTACACCTATTACATGTCAAAATGTTTATTTCAAACTCCAAATGTCATGCTATTAATTTGACAAATAAATTACAGAGTACATTAATGATTGCAAGAAAAACAACCACACTGATCGTGAATTTACTTACTAATTTGTACTTCAACACCATTAGATTATGGTTTTTCTCCATCAATAATATCTAATGCTCATTCTTCATCCCAGATGCGTGGGACATCTTCAAAATACTTACCAAGGAATTAACATAGGAAGAAAAATGCTTCATTCAATACATACCCTTCAACCATGCAACCCTCTGGATGTGACTTTTGTTAGACATATCTTTTAAGAGTTTTCATATACCTCTCAAAGAAAAACATCCACCTCATTGATGCGACAACTTCCAATTCAATGTCATCGACTACATGTATAAGTAAATGGACTTTTAGGTCCATGAAACTTGTAGGGAGCTCCTTCTCAAATACACATACAATTTCTGCAATTTCCTTCTTCCACTTTGATACTTTAGATTCATGGATCTCCTTGGAGGTCACCCACCTAATATAAGAATAGTAAATTAGTATGAACCTTTAGTCATAAATTAAAATGTAATATAATATCTCTATGCCTCTCACACATGAACATTTCATATAACCACATACCTTGTAAATGCTGACAATCGACTAATGGCATTCCTTAAGTCAACTGTAAGATAGGAATCCCCCCTAATTTCCAATGGCATGATATGCTATCAAACACATATATGAAAAGGTCATTAGTAATTTTTTCTCACACAACAAAATATCAAAATAAATTTAGTGCTTAATCAATGTTACCACTAAATGTTAAATGCTGATATATAATACCTTCATTAAATTATGAAAATCATATGTTTTATATCCTGTGATATGTCCATCAACTGTAAAAGCTTTAGCTAATGATGACCCATAGCCAGTAGATGTCCTTATTGAATGGATGACATTTTTTAGTTGGTCTAGCTCTTTTTTTTTTCAAAATCCATGGAGCTTCTACATATGTTTCATTTTCCCTATTTGGCCACAAATGTTTTCTATCAAATTTGGTACGTAAAAGAGCAATATCTCTCCTCGAAGACAAGGTGTCCTCTTTTCCTGATGTGTGTCGAAATATAGAATCTGGGACATTTTTGAAGATGTGCATAGGATCTAATAGGTGAGATATTAATAGATCCTTCCAGTAAGGGAGCTCATAAAATATGGATTTCCTTTTCATTCCTTCTAGCATATTAACTAAAACTTGTTCTAATGCTTCAATTGAATCACCCCAATAAAAAAAATCCTCCCAAGCTTTCTATTCAACATATTCATACTTCTTAAGCCAATCACCTGGACCCATAATCATGGGAGGGCCTCTATTTTCAACTTTTCCATCAAATTGATTCTTCAGGCGATTTCTAAACCTATGATCTAGTGGTAGAAAAACCCTGTTGTTTGTGTAAATAAATTTATGTAGATCTTTAGAATACTGCCCTTGAAATTGTTTTGCACATCTTGGACATGCAAATATCCCCTTTGTTTGAAGCCCTACAATTCAATAAGTAATGTTAATAACATAAAAAAATAGTATAAAACTAAGTATGAAAGTTGGGATGAAAATAAATTATGAGTGTAAATACGTAAATATTTTATCTTACTAGAACAAACACCAAGTCCTAGGAAATCATGAACAGTCCAACATAGCTCACCATACAACATGAAGGACCTATTTGATGGAGGACGTGATATGTCATACATTCTTATGTATTTCCATAGTAGTTGCATCTCATCAATAAAAGGCGCAAGATAAAAATCCATGTTTTTAAACCATAAGTTGAGCTCAGGAAAGAGAATGGGCACACTCCATCAATTGCAAGACCAAACCTGATACTACGGGGTTCATCTTTGAATTTTTTTGGCCATTTTTCCTCTATGTGTTTCATTTCTTTGGAGTCGGCCAGAATTCACACGAATCCATCTTTACTCCTATTGTTTTCATGCCAGTCCATCAATTGTCCTAGTGAATTGCAACGAAACATTGGTTGAAGTCTAGGTATAATTGGCATATGACGTAAAACCTTCTTTGGAATTGTAGGACCTTGTACATCTGTACGATATCTCTTCTCTTTGCATACATGGCATTCTACCTTTTTTTGATATTCATCTCTGTATAAAATGCAATAATTTTTACATGAATGAATTTGCTTATATTCAATCCCCAACTCAACCAACAACAAACACGCCTCTGTGCAAGTTGATGGCAACACATTCTCTTCAAGGAATATTTTAGTTTTTAGTGCCTTGTAAGATTGCCAAAGATTAAATCAATTGAATGTTTGACTTATGATGAACATGTTTGATATGTGAATCTATACTAGGACTATTTATATACAATACATGGTTTTAAAATCCCCTTAAAGAAATATAAACGAAGTTGATGAATGTTTACGAATTATGTACACCAATTGACAATGCAAAGTAAGAAATAGATTTCAACTCACTTCAGTAGGGTAGTGAATCCTTTGTCTGACCAACAAAATAGTGACTTGATTTCTAATAATATTAATGTGCATGCTAGTTTTGAGGTTCTACTTGCACCCGATTTGAACATGGGTGTCTTCGCTGCTTGCTTGATGGAGTCTTTGATGTTGTTATCATCAACATTACGTTGGTGGTAATTACCCCTGCTATCATCGTTACTGTCAACCATATCATCATTATTGTCATCATTGTTTCCATCCCCAATGAAACCTGTAAGCATTTCATTCAATCCTTCTTCATGCACTGCATTTTCACTATCATGATCATCATCATTAAGGATAGGTGACATGTCATCAGTGTATGTGACTCTCATTAGCTCTTCAAATTTCTCAGGTGGTAGTGTTCTCTTCAATCTTGCTCCTCGCCTTTGTATGGTTTAAAGGATGGTTTGGATCATCCCATCCAAATCTTAATAACCCAATTGGATCTTGGGTATTAGTATGTGTTTCATCAAAATATTCTACCTATCAACAAACACAAGCATTATTTAATGTTTGGCAACAATTGGATAAATCATAAATGTATATGTTACCCAATTTTCACCTACAGGCTCAATCAGATGCAGAGGAAAATGATGTTTTAATTCAGCACATGGATTAAATGTGGCTCCCAAGAGGGTTGAGCCTAGCATGCAGGTCTTCAGTTAAGGGGTTGGTTTTCATTTTATGTTTTACCTTGTCTTTTCCTTTCTCTATTTTGCTTTCTTCTTGACTTTTCCCTTGTTTTGTCGGGGGCGGAACTGGGTTGGGATCCGAACTGGGAACTTTTCCAAAGTCTCGGTTCCTATTTCTGATCCGGTTCCAACCCCGGTTCCGCCGTGTTCTTCTTTGTCAGGCCCCTTTTTCTTTGCTTCTGTTAGAGGTGGAGTCGGACCAAAACCAAACATTGGAACTTTTCCAAAGTTCCAGTTTTCGTTTTCATTCTGGTTCTGGCCCCGGTTCCACTAGACTTTTTTCTTTCTTCCTTGTATTTTTGTCGGGGGATGATTTTTCCTATTTGTCTTTCCCTTTCTCTTCCTTTCCTTCGTCTTCTTTTGAGTTTCGTCAGCGGCGGGACTAGGTCAAAATCTGAACCTGAAACTTGAAGAAAGTTTCAGGGATGAATTTTGTCCTGATCTCGGTTTCGCAGGATTATTCTGTCCTTGCTTCCACCCCCTTTCTCGCTCTGGTCCCATTTTAATTCTCATCTCGACTCTGAATCTACCGAAGGATCCAAGCTTGGGAAACATTGAATGTGCTCGCCATGATGTCTTGCCGACCTGATAGGGTCTTGCTGAGATGAAGTGACCTCGCTGATGGAATTAGACATTGGTCTGACGTCTGGCCAACAGGGCGAAGTCTTGCCGAAGGAGTTGCACTCACTGATAGAAGGCTTGGTCGGTATAATGTCTCACCGACCGAAGGTGGTCTCACTGAAGCAGAATGAATTTGACATGAGGTCTTCCCGACTGCAGGGGAGTCTTGCCAAAACAAAAGGATGCGAGCTCGGGGAAAAGGAAGGTTTAGTCGTCGTGATGTCTTGGCGAAGGTATGAGATCCTACCGACCAATGAAGGGTCTCGGTATAATGTTTTAGCTTCGGTAGAAGGTCTCACCGACACATGGGTGTCTTGTCGTCGGAGGAACACAACGGTATAATGATGAGGGTTCGCTGTGAGGTCTTCTTGAATGCCAAAGCTCTTGCTGATGGTCTGGGTGACCCCCACTATGAATGTCGATATGTCTTTTGGGCTCACTATGAACTCTTGCCGATGGTAGTGATCTATGCCGATAACCACTGAAGGGCATGATCGCATTGGGGAGACACGGTCAGTGTCTCACCAATGTGTGAATTAATCGGAATGACCTTTGACCGCCTAGCACCCCATGAAGCATCTATTCAACCAATCAGAATGAGCGATGTGGATCTGCACTGAGCTTAGGAGCATTCAAAGCGGCTCTGACAAAGTCTCGAGGGTGGACACGAGGGCTGCGACTTAGTGTGATCATTGTAAAATATCTGAAGGCCATGCCCAAGAGCGAGCTTTCACTGACATGAGCAGGGGATGCACATTGAATGCCTCATTGACTTCATTCCAAGTGCTTCTTGGGCCGACGTGTCCAGGCACCGACTTATTTTGTAACCGTAGGGCAGGGGTCGACACTCTTTTGGTATTTAGGGCATTTTTGCCTCTTTGTAAAACAGTTCGAATTATGCATTATGGAGAGTTAGTGATTTTTCCTAAAATCCTTTCTCAACTAGTGTAGATTTTGTAACTCATTTGGAGTTCTCCTAGATGCTTTTTCTGAAGTCTATGACTTCTACAGTCCTCTCTCAGATTAGCAAAATTCTTTAACTCATTTTGGAGCATGATATATAAAATTTACCTTGGTTACCATTGATGGTTCAATTTGCCTTCTGGTTCTTGCAAAATATTGTGCATTTTCAAGTGATTGATCAAGCTACTTTGTGAAATCTTTCTTTTCCTTATAGCTTTGTCTCATGTTAGCATGTCTTTCTTTGCAAAGGTAGTATTATGTAGGTTACAAACAGTGTTTACTTAATTGCACATGAGCCTTTTAATTTGTGAAAAATATGCTTTTCCTTCTTGAAAGTGTGTGCATGGCAAACCTGTTTGTGAAATACCTATGCATAATCTACAGAAACTTGTTGTGCAGTCCCATATCCATCATCAGTATTAGAGTGTAACTTGAGTATCTCATTGTTCCTGTCAGTTCAGTGCATCACCATAGCGTTAGCTTTATTTTATGCATTCCTTCTCCCTTTCCCTTCCAAGAATTAGTAGTTCTAGGTGATGACCCAACAAGGAAGCCGACCTTCTCCGTAGGTTGACCTCTGCTTACAAGAAACCCACATCTTAAGAGGTCTTCCCATGTTACACTGAGGTGTTGAACACCAGGTTCAACAAGGGTGCAATTTTAGGTGATAACAGTATCAATTTCAAAGAAATATAATCAAACATGGCTTAAAAAATATAAATATAAATATGAACATATATACATCAATTGAATAATGGAACATTATTTTATAGACTACCTTTTTTATACAATTGTAGATGTACAATTTTGATCACTTCCATATGATCAAACGCGTCTCCTTATTCATCCAGTTGTTCATCCCCTCCGTCAATATTAATTAAGCCAATTGTTTAATTAATACCTTGCATCTTGCACAAAGGTCATAAAGTATTTAATTTAATACATTTCCCCTCTTTCTCCCCTAAATTGAATAAATATGCCTTTATTTAATCTAGTCATATTCCCCCTTTGAATTAAAATTCATTTTTTAATTCATCTTTTCTCTCTCATGGTCACATCCTCCAACTTTTGCAAGTTGGTCCCTAATCCATTTTAATTACTTCATCTTCTTCTAATTAACTAGGGTTAGCATGTGCACACCCTTAATAATCATTAAGGTCACATCCTCCATAATTTCCCACTTGCCTCTAATCGGGCCATTAGCCTATCTTAACTGCACTTACACAACCTAATCATTTGATTGGCCTTAACCTAATCCTCATCCCCAGTTTTATGGTACATGTCCTTGAGTCAACCTTTTATTAAAGGCTTTCTCCTTTTGACAAGGCATCCTCCTTCCCCCATGTGAATTTTAATTCACCTTTTTAATCCCCCATAACCTAAAAGGAATTTCTTTAATTCCTTTCACTTCTCCCCACATGTCTATTATTCATTTTATTCTTTTCTCATCCCCATGAGAATATTTGAGGAATTTTAATTCTCATATGTCATCTCACTCCACATGGGGACAAGGGACCTCCTCTTTTATGTGAGGGAGATCTTGTCCAATCCCAAGGTACTTTGTACCCTCTCCATGTCATGTACTTTTCCTTCCACCTCATGTCCACTTCACCTTTTAGGGCTATCTCACATGCCACATGTCAAGATGAGAGGGCTTGTGAGTTCTCAACTCACCTAGCCCTACATCTTGATATTTGTGCACTAATCTTTGATCATTCATTTCCCTCTCTAGGATCCAAAAATCCCATATAAATACCACCCTTTCTCTCATTTTGGGGAGATCATTTGTGCTAGCCAAACTCTTGCGCTTTCGAGCCAACCTCTACTTAGCCATTTCTCTTTCACATTTTCATCCACTTGCATCCATCTTCACATCCTCATCTTAGCTTGCATCTTGCCATCCAAGGGAGAGTATTACACGTCAAAGATCGAAGGGCCAACCAAAGAATCGACTCAACGCAAGGTATAAAGTTCCATTTTGTGGCTTTGTCTTATTTTGTTTCTAACTTAGGCTAATCTTGAAGTGTAGGTTGTTTAAGTTGTTTATTTGCACTCTTTTGGCTTGTTGCTTGCTTTCTAACCACCTAATTCGACCTATCACATTTCTGGCACGCCCGGTGGGACCCACAAACGGGTCTATTTTCTTCACGTTTGCTGTTTTTTGCATTTTCAAGGTCCAAGTTGCAGGGTGGCGGACTGGGCCTAACAGAGTGGCGGATCTGTCCAGAGGTGGCGGACTGGGCCTAACAGAGTGGCGGATCTGTCCAGAGTGGCGGACTGGGCCTAACAGAGTGGCAGATTTGTCTTCCGGTGGCGGATCTGTCCTGCTGTGGCGGACCTGTCCTGCAGTGGCGGACTGGTCCTGACAGAGTGGCGGATCGGTCCTTACAGAGTGGCGGACCTGTCCTCCAGAAGGTAAAAAATTTCCAGTTTTCCCGAATTGTCTTTTGGTAAAATAGGAACATAGTTTAATTAAAGGGGTGTCAATAAACCTTGCTTGGCGTGTTTGGGAAGGCTATTTGACGTATCCAATCCCCTTGCGCCATTTGGCGATCCTGGGTGATGAGAAATTGTAGCTTTCCAAGTCCTTTTGAGTCACCTATTTTTCACTTTCTTAGCAGGACCTGCTTGGGGATTTCATCACCCCAAGGGACGATTCCAACCACACGTACCGGCGGGGTATATAAAGGGGGGAGAGCGAAAGCTATACCCCAATCCAACCACATTGTAATTGGCGAAGCGTCAGGATGACGTGAAGAGTTGGTCCGAGCCTCTAGTATCTCGCTAAGGTTCCCGACTCATGCTTGTAACGGGTTGGTGTTCACGGTTTGGGCCTCACGTACCGGGTGTATATCGAGGACTCCTTAGAAACCATGTGCATCCTAGAGTAGAAGACTTTGTTGACCATACCCGTTTCTACTAATCTTAGGGTTGTGCTGCTTGAATTGTCTTTCTTGTGCAAAAACCAGTGATTATCGATTTGGCCAAGTCTTTTTATGATTGCCACAATTTGGGTCCTTTGCCTTTGCCATCCATCAAAAAACCAAGCTTAAGTTTATCCTTTGGCGGACTTAACCTTATCTTTTAGCAAACCTGTCCTTGTGCTGTGGCGGATCTGTCCTAGTGCTACGGCGGATCTGTCCTACTACTGTGGCAGATTGGTCCCAGTGCAGTGGCGGATTTGTCTTAGTTCTGTGGCGGATCTGTCCTAGTGCTATGGCGGATTGGTCCCAGTGATGTGGCGGATTGGTCCCAGTGTAGTGGCGGATTGGTCCCAATGCTATGGCGGATCTGTCCTAGTGCAGTGGCGGATTGGTCCTAATGCAGTGGCGGATTGGTCCCAATACAGTGGCGGACCTGTCCTTTTGCAGTGGCGGACCTATCCCTTTGGTCATCCTATACCATCATTTAGCATCCATTGTCCATCTATTTTGAACACCGAAATGATCATTTAGCATCCAAAACAAACATGTGTATGTTCGTTCTGAGCCCTTCGTTCTAAGGGTCATTTGTCCTGAATAGTCTTTTGCTTGTTTCGAGAGCCATTCATCTATCTTGAGACACTCCCCGTCCGTCCTAAACACGCTTTCGTCTCTGATCTCCATTATTCCATATAAACCCCGTTAGAGTCATCATCCAAGTTGACCTAGGTATTCATCCCTAATCACAATCATCATAGCTGGCTTAGGATCGCTATCCGTCTTAGGTCAGTTATCCTTTTCGACCCAATCAATCCGCTTCTATCTCAAGTTGGATTCGGTGTCGTTATCATACATCCACCTTTTAATCAATACCTAGTGTTACCAAGGATCCTTCTTAAACTCAGTTGTGGATCTCGGTCGTCATCATCACATCAATCCTAATCATCATATCGATCTAATCCCCACATCATCAAACCTATTCGGATCAAAACCCAGAATCTAGGTTAATCCAACATCTACCAATCAATCCAATCCAATTCCATCAAGCCAATCCATGTCAACCTAATCAATCATCGTCAACTAATCTTTCATCATCAAGGTGTTTTCTAATATCTTGATCTACTTCATCATCTTGCATGCCCGTTCAGACTCGATCACAAGCAAAGAAAATGGCCGACCAACAAGCCCTGAATGCCCAATTGAACAACCCACAAGATCTCACCAACACAGTCAACATCACGTCAGACCGAACTATGGTGCTAATATCCCTCACGACCCCCACAACGGTACCTCATCGCAATCCAATGTGGATGGTCAAAACACATCACCACCTGGGGAAGAAAACATGGCCGATCAACCTGAGCTCACGTTCGAGGAGCACTTTAGCAACCCAGTTAATGCACAAATGACGGAGCGCCTTCTCGAAAGACATGGTGACCGAATCTTGGCTCACTTGATTGACAAAGGTGTCAAGTTGCCGTCAAGTGTCGACCTATCCAAGTATGGCACCTCCACATCTAATGTACCCCAAGTTGCACATGACATCCCCAGTAGCTGGCATCAACCTGAGTTCGGCAACGCTGTCCTATATCCCGTTGGCAATCCCACACATCCCACCATCTCAGTCACAGGAGCCCCCCAAACTATTGATCCCAATGATCCTTTTGCCTATGGCATGCCACAAAACATCCCGCAACCGCAACCATTAATGCTACCGGCACCACCCCCCTCGAACCCGCTTCCTGCCAACACTGGGGGCAACCCTTTCACTGCCTTACCCCCACCTCTTGGGGCTACAAATCCTCCACCATCGTCGATCCTATCTCAACAGCCGCCCCAATCCAACATCCCTCCTCCATCGTCATTCAACCCTCCGCCATCGTCCCAATCCAACATCCCTCCTTCAGCGTCATTTAATCCTCCACCATCGTCCCAATCCAATATTCCTCCACCATCATCGTTCATACCTCAACAGCCTCCACAGCTGCCCCAATCCAACATCCCTCCACCATCATCATTCATATCCCAACAACCTCCCCAATCCTACGCTCCCACTAGTGCTCAACAACCTCCCTCGCACAACATCTCAATCGCACCTCCACCTCAACAACAATCATTGGTCAATCCCCTATTTTCAACACAACCATCACAACATCAACCGCAAGGAAATCAACCTCGGCCTTCAGCCCCGACCGTATCTTCGTTCCTTGCATCCATTTTACGCCCACAAGCGCAACCACAACATAGCATCCCATCTCGCCCATCACAGGCACCACCTATGCATCAACAACAATATCAACAACCACCTCATCACTACAACTATTACAACCAGCAACAATATCAACAACAACCCTCCTATGGGGCATCACAATAGTCATATCAACACCCCCAATATCCGCAAGCTAATCAGCAACACTTTCTCCATACTTCCCAACAATACGCCACCCACAACTACCCAACCAATCAATATCCCACCTCACAACAACAACCTTTTTATCAACAAGGTCCCTTGGCATATCAGCAAGAGGTACCACCTCCTCATTATCCATACACCCATCCCCAAACATCCTCTCAGAATCCACAATCATCCTATCATCAATATCCGTCTAACACGTCGGCCAATGCGGACATACTAGAGATCAAAGCCGCACTAAAAGATCTCCAGGCAGGGACTAGCAAGCAATCGTTCAAGTTCAAAGATATATGTCCCTATCCGTATGATCCCTCCATCTCATTGATTCCCTTCCCCAAGCATTTTGAGATGCCAAAATTTGACAAATATAAGGGGAACAAAGATCCTAAGGCCCACCTACGAGAATTTTACTCCCAGTGTCAAGAAGTGATCCACAATGACAACTATCTCTTGCGTCTGTTCCCCCGAAGTCTGGGAAGTGACGCACTAGGGTGGTTCATGACCCTCGACAAGGGATCTATAAAATCTTTTGCGGACTTGTCAGAAAGGTTTGTCTCCTACTTCTCCTTCAACTTGGAGAAAGATACTGATACCCTAGATCTTCTCAAGGAGAAACAACGTGAAGGGGAAACTTTTACTAGCTACCTCCAGAGGTGGCGTGCCCTGGCAAGCCGAATGAAAACTCCTTTGAAAGAAAAGGACATGGTCACCCTCTTCATGGAGAATTCCCATCCTGACATGGCTCACAACTTCCGATTACACTGTGTCACCACTTTTGCGGAGGTGGTGGAGAAAGGACCCATCCTTGAGCGTGCCCTTGTTGCCAAGGGGCACATCAAAATATATAACCAAGATAGGGAAAGGACATTCAACGACAAGCCACGTTTCTGGAACAAGAACAAGAATGCAGTCAATGATGGTGTCACTGATACTAAACATGTCCAAGTGGCCAACACATCCCAGAAACAACAACAATCTGTACCTAATGCCATATCCGTACCGCAAGGGACACCCCGTCCTCCCCAACAGTCCAATCAAAATAACCAAGGGAACCCTAAACGCCAATATGCTCAACTAGGAGAACCCTTGAGTGTCGTCTTCAATAAACTGTTGCAGATCAGCTATCCAATCACGTACCCCGTCACCAAGCCACTAGACGAATCCAAACCTAAGCCCGCATGGTTTAGGGAAAATGAATATTGTGAGTTCCACAAAATTAAAGGGCACTCTTTGAATAAGTGTCAGGGTCTGAAAAACTACGTCCAGGATCTCATCGATCGAGGTGACATCAAGGTTGATCCTAACCAAGCTCCGTCGTCCAATGCTCAGTTACAAATTTATCAAAACGCTTTCCCAAACCATAACCAAGGCCCGAGCACTTCCAACAGTAATCCTCAAAACAACAGCACAAATAATGTGAGTTACAAGAATGTACCCTTCAATTATGAGGGTATTATTCATTACATTGAGCAGGTAGAACCTCGTGTATCCATGATACATGTCAAAGCTAAAGACTCTCAATGTGCTGTTACCACACGACGAGCCCGCATCACCATTCCTGCAGCCTCTGCACCTGCCCAACCGACTCCTGTAACTTCCCAGTACAATATCCTTGATCACTTGGGAAAGACCCCTGCACATATCTCCATCTTGGATTTACTCAAGTCTTCCCCCGTGTATCAAGAAATCCTTAATAGAGCCCTACAGGAAACCCATGTGCCTAATAATATGGATCCTACACAGTTTCAAGCCTTGGTAGGACACCTAGCTTCATCTCACCAACTACACTTCAGCCACGATGATATGCCCAACATTGATGCTAATCACAATCGCCCCTTACATATTGAAGTCGTAGTCGCTCAGCATAAAATAAAAAGGGTCTTGGTAGATAATGGCTCTGCCCTCAACTTGTGCACTTTAAAATTCATAAAGCAGGTGGGGTATACCCAAGCAGACCTAAGTAACCAGATTATTACAATCAAGGCTTATGACAATGCAAAAAGAAATTCAGAAGGGATCATCAATCTTCTGGTCCAAGTGGGACCGGTAGTTCAATACATCACCTGCCATGTCCTTGATCTGGACTTACCATATAATCTCCTCCTCGGCCATCCATGGCTCCATGCTATGCAAGTCATGCCTTCCACCTACCATCAGTGCCTCAAATTCCCAATCAACGGACAACAGGTCACCATCTATGCCGATCCCCAACCGTTCGAATATTGCCGCGCCCTAGAGACATCATTTCCCCATTTGCATTATTGTCCTGGGGTTGAAATGGGGGCATCTCGGCCATCACCCGTTAATCCACCATCCACCGTCATAACCACGCCATCCTCCACTGATCCTACCGTCACAAAAGTCCAGATCATTGACAAAGGGTGTGGCGAGTATGAAATGCATACTGCTCTTAATGTAGCGACCATGCCACCATCGCCACACGAGTATGGTCAACCTTCCCATGCTACCCCAAAAGAGGACAAGACTGTCACCTTCCGTGGCAACAACATCCCTACTACCACTTTTGTATCCCCAAGTATCAAGACAGATGCGCCCGAAGAAGACATAAGCCAATGGGTTTACCGAGAAGAGCCTCAGCCGGAAACTCCTCTCAAAGAATACTTCCAAGAAAAGTACCCCTGGCCGACAAAGTTTGTGGAAAAGCATAACTATCAAGGCAGAGGCCTGGGAAAGCAAGAACAAGGGCGGTTACAACCCATTGATACATCTCCGCTATCAAAAAATGTGGGCATTGGGTATGACAGAAAGCAAAAAGGCCCCGAAACATCGTCTAATGCTTCCAATAGTGTAGTTGTGGACAACGGCTTATTGGAGGACATACCCGAGGAGGAATCCATCATACGTGCGTACGATGACGTCGATCATGCCGACCTATCTTCCATGTTCGAATGCCTATCCGTCTGCACTATTAGCCTATCCCTTCGCCATCCTGAGCTCATTGATTGGGACCTACGAACTAGCACACCTATCAGTATGTCTGCGGATACCTATGTTAACCTTATGGGATTGGGGGAGGATGAACACTCCAGTCGCAAAAGTAAGAATAAGAAAAATAACAAACGGTCATCTAGTGAAAACCTCCCTGAGGCACTTCGTGACCTTGAAAAAGTAAAAATAAAGGACGCATCTGATGGCGAAAACCTCGAAGAGGCGCTAGAAGATGGAGATGTTCATCTTCCCCTTATGGGAACTCAGCTATCTGCCAGATCATCTGTTCTGATTGAAGAAACACAAGAGATTAATTTGGGAACTGCTGAAAATCCCAAGGTCACCTATGTAGCCAAGTCACTCTCCGAACAAGAGTTTCTGATCTTTGCACAGCTACTCCAGCAGGGAGTTGTTAACTTTGCTTGGTCATACTCGGACATGCCAGGCTTAGATCCCGCCTTGGTGGTTCATCACCTGGACATTCGCCCAGACGCTAAACCTGTCAAGCAAAAACTCCGCAAGATGCATCCGCAAGTTGCGCTGTTAGTCAAGAAGGAATTAGAGAAGTTACTAGAGGCAGGATTTATCAGACCAATTGACTACTCCGAATGGATCTCCAACATAGTGCCAGTAGCTAAACCAAATGGTGACATTCGGATATGTACGGACTTCAGGGATCTCAACAAAGCTTGCCCCAAAGATGACTTCCCCCTACCCAATATTGACATGTTGGTCGACCTAACAGCAGGACATGAGATGTTGTCCCTTATGGATGGCTTCTCCGGGTACAACCAGATTCGAATTGCACCTGAAGACCAACACAAAACCGCCTTCACCACTCTTTGGGGCACCTTCTGCTATAATGTTATGCCCTTCGGTCTCAAAAATGCAGGGGCGACTTATCAAAGGGCAATGACGGTCATCTTCCATGACCTCATACATATCATCATGGAAGACTATGTTGATGACCTATTAGGGAAATCTAGAACACGAGCAGAACATCCTGCCATCCTGAAGAAGATATTTGAGTGGTTAGAGCATTATAAGTTGCGGCTGAATCCAAAAAAATGTGTCTTTGGGGTCACTTCTGGAAAGTTGCTGGGTTTCATAGTCTCTCGCAGGGGCATTGAAGTTGATCCCGCTAAGGTAAAGGCTATCCTAGACATGCCCCCTCCACGCAATCTCAAACAGTTAAGAAGCCTTCAGGGAAAAATGCAGTCCATCCGTCACTTCATTGCCCAGCTGGCAGACAAGTGTCAACCATTCACTCATCTTCTAAAAAAGGATTCCACCTTCCGATGGAACCCGCAGTGTTAGATGGGATTCGACAAGATTAAGGAATATTTGGCCCATCCACCAATATTGATGCCACCTATTCCCGGCAAGCCCCTCTTGCTCTACATCTCCGCCACTTCAGTCGCACTGGGGGCATTGTTGGCGCAGCATGATGAGTCGTCAAAAGAAAGGGCAGTCTACTACATCAGTCGGACACTGGTTGGATACGAGCTAAACTACTCTCCCATGGAAAAAGCGTGCCTCACACTAGTCTTCAGTATATAGAAGCTCCGCCATTACATGCTCAGTCACCCAGTCAAGTTAATCGCCAAGATCGACCCATTGAAATACCTGTTATCTAGAACTACTCTGACTGGCCGCATGGCTAAGTGGGTCATGCTCCTCAGTGAATTTGACATAGAATATGTGGATCGCAAGGCTATCAAAGGGAAGATAATTGCAGATCAGTTGGAAGAAGCTCCTCTAGTTGACACTCACCCATTGAACACAGAATTCCCTGATGAGGAAGTCTTTTCAGTTGAGGAAACCCCCATGTGGACACTATATTTTGACGGATCATATACACATAATGGATCGGGGGCAGGAATTTTATTAGTTACCCCTCAAGGTGACTACATTCCCAAGTCATTCAGGATAGCGTTCCCATGTACCAACAACATGGCCGAATACGAAGCTCTCCTCACCGGTCTCAAGATTGCCAAACAGTGGCACATAACTCAGTTGAAAGTCTTCGGTGATTCCTTGCTAGTCATTAGGCAAGTTAATGATGAGTTTCTGACCAAGGATGATAAGTTGTTACCCTACAAGCGCATGGTGGACGATTTCAAGAAATACTTCACCTCCATACAATTTGAACAGATTCCTAGGGTACGAAACAAAGCAGCTGATGCGACGACCACTATCGGCTCCCTCCTGGACATGCCCAAGGATTGAACAGAGTGCGAGTTTCTTGTAGAACAACTATTAATCCCAGCATACGATATCCCTGAGACTGAAATGGTGTGCAAAATTGTGGGTCCCACCTCCCCATGGTACCAAGACATCTATGCCTACCTCCGTGATAACACTATACCCCCGGACCTTACCTGTAACCAACACAAATCCTTCATCCATCGCTCTTCTCGATACGTCATCGTCGGAGATATGCTTTATCGTCGTGGGTATGATGGAATCCTCCTTAGATGTCTAAATGAGACCGAAGCCCATACTACATTAACGGAGGTACATGGCGGTGTTTGTGGAGCCCATTCAAATGGTATGGCTTTAGCCAAAAGGATCCTACGGGCTGGATATTATTGGCCTACGTTGGAACATGATGCTTGTGAGTTTGTGAAAAAGTGTCTTCCATGCCAGCAACACACAGATTTAATCCATGCTCCAGCACAAGATCTTCAGCCCCTCCTGGCACCATGGCCATTTTCTCAATGGGGTTTCGACTTGATTGGCAAGATTCATCCACCATCATCCGACGGCCATACCTTCATAATCACCGCCACAGAGTATTTTACCAAGTGGGTAGAGGCAATACCCCTCTCACAAATCACCGGCATTCAGATCTCCAAATTCATCCTTTACCATATTCTCTGCAGATATGGTATCCCATCCACAATCATTTCCGACAACGGCAAACCATTCAAGAACCAAGCCATGAAACACCTATGCGAAACCTTCCATATTCAGCACCGTTGGTCAACACCTTATTACCCCCAGGGTAATGGTCAGGCGGAAGCGACCAACAAAACCCTCATTCGTATTCTCAAAAAGGTTGTCAATCACACTGGACGAGATTGGCACCTTCACATTCATCCTGCCCTCTGGGCATATCGCACATCCATCCGCACCCCAACAGGCGCCACCCCCTACTCTCTCGTGTTCGGTGCCGAAGCTGTCTTGCCAATCGAGGTTGAAATCCCATCATTGAGAATCTCTCTTAAGAACCTCATCAGCGAAGAGGATGCTCGTGTTGCACGGCTTGCACAGCTAGAGTTACTGGACGAACACAGAATAAAGGCCTACGATCATCTGCAAGCATATCAGAATCGCCTCAAGCGTAGTTACAACAAGAAGGTTCGTCCTCGCCAATTCCAGGTGGGCGAGCTTGTTCTTAAAGAGAACCAACGTACTCAGCAAGACCGAGACAAGAAAGGAAAATTTGAGGCAAATTGGTTGGGGCCCTATATCATAGCTGCTAAATATGGATCTGGGGCATACAGGTTGACTACTCTTGAAGGAGACCCCCTTGACGAGCCTATCAATGTCATGCATTTGAAAAAGTTCTACGCCTAAGTTTGCTCGGTTACCCTACCTTATCAAAAAATCAAAAAAGTCAAAAAGTAAAATAAAATCAAAAAGTCAAAAATAGTCAAGAGAAATAAATTTGTCCTATGGTGAAAACCACCTCTTGGTGGCGCCTTGGATAAGTATGGATGGTGAAAACCTGGTAACAGGCGTCATCCATAGAGGGCTTAATCATTATCTACCTGACATCCTAGTTATTTTATGCCTTCATCTGCACCATTGTCCTTACCCATCTCATCCTAGGCTGCTTAGTAAATATTGAATTGAGCATTGGACGACCCATCTAGCCTATCCCCCATTCCTGAGCTTTTCAGTATCCCACTCTGAGCTTACGTCATTCACATTTGTGTCATCAGGTAGGGTCATCCATCGCGTCGGTCCTCACCTAGGTCCCATCCCGTCATGTCTGCCAGTCGAACTACGTTGCCCCTGCGCTGTCACATAGGCAAGGTTGATCATTTGATTCACCCCCAGGGCATTTGTCCTTCATCATCAGTCACCATTAGTCTTCTTTCCGCTTTATCCATGGTCTCTTCTGGAACTACGAGGGCTCTGCGCTTTCACGTAGGCAAGGCTAATCTATGATCGGCCCCTGAGCCCCTAGGTCTGTAGGTTATGTTGGTCTTTTGAGCTTCGCTATCAAGTTATGCCCACATCTAACCGGTCCTTAACAAACGAAATTCCCTTGTGTTACAAGATCTTGTCCATCGGCAACATCCCACGTCAACTGGGTCATCTTATGTCGCATCCATCTTTGGTCTCAACAGGATGAGTCCTTCCTAGCAGACCTCACCAATCCCATCCACCACCTTGATCCTATGGCAAAGGACCTGTTGTCTTGATTATGATCTCTTGATGTTTTCGGATTTTGTTTATCATTTTGGGTTCCTTCCTATCACTTGTCAAGGTCACCTTGGTCCATCATATCAAGGCGTGCTTTGACCTGCTGAAATGGGGGCATACCTTGATCTTTTGTTTTATCGGCTGTCTTTTCGGTTGTCCCTCGTAAGACCCCCCGAGATCTCTTGGTCTTGTGTTACGCGGGGACAACTTTGTGTGTTTTTGGTTATTACAGCACCAGGCCCGACTGAGGTCATCATGACCTCGGGGTGTTGGGATAACCTTATTGTTTGCTGTGTTTGTTTCATGCGTAGAGTACTTGCTCACCTTGGTCTTCTATATCAAGGTGTTTGGTACCCTACGCTATAGTAAAAATCAATGCTCCAAAGATGGCAAAATCTCATTTTCACTGCATTTCCATCACTTTGCATGCACCCTTCATTTCCATCATAACCACGGCTTATGATTTCGGTTGTGCAAGTACTCTTGTTCTTTGTTCCTCTTGTCGGTCCTCTCCCTCTCAGGATATTAATGGTTGTTTTTGGCAAATGCAATTTTCCATCCGCCTATCGCCTACCCGCATCCTCATAACGATTGTTATTGACATGTCATTGCATCATAAATCATATAAACATGCATAAATCGCCCATCCACATGTGCATCCATAAATCATACATCATAAATCATATAAACATGCATAAATCGTCCATCCACATATGCATCATAAATCATACATCATAAATCATATAAACATGCATAAATCGTCCATCCACGTGTACATCCATCAATCATACATCATAAATCATATAAACATGTGCATCCATACATCATACATCATAGAAATGTTTGCATCAATCATAAATCATCCATCCATAAAAACATAAAGCATAAAACCATAAATCATCCATATAAACATGTGTATATATATGCATGCAAAATCACATCATGAATCATCTCATATAGCTGCATAAAGAAAACATCCTGCATAATGTCGATACAGGCCATCATATAATCAAAATAATACAATGTCAGGATACAATACATCTCCATCATATATCGCATAATAAGGTACAAAATCCAGAGATGTGGATCACATCTGCTCTCTGGCGACATGAACAAATCACCCATCCTGTATCTGCCAAAAATAACCAATGTCCTGCA
>VDFB02009560.1:194977-216575 GCA_007258455.2 Sequoia sempervirens | reverse complement strand
TGTCAATCACTTGTTCCTACCACTATACCCCAATGTTTCCTCTTAAAAAGTTTGTCACATTCTAATATCTTGCTCTCATCCCCTACCCTTGTCATAATAATAGTGTTTCCTATTCACTTAGCACTTTCTCTTTTCCTATTTACCATACTTCTACTATTACATGTGAACTACCTCACACTTATTTCCAACTTTCCCTTACCATGGGGAAATTATAGGAGTGACATTGAGGTAAATTCATTTTTTCCCACCCCCTCCTTCCCCCATACCACAATCAACCTCATTCATTCTAGCTTACTTATACCTATTCCTTCTCCTTAAATTAATTTTCCTCTTGTGACCTCTAATCAATTTAAGGGAAGCATATACTCTACTCCATATTATAAACAACAAACATGTTTTTAATGGTTAAAGTGATCCTCCATGGATCTAACACCATTCACACTTGGTGAAAATAGCTCTCTAGGATCCCTATACAACAATTTTATCACGGTGGTTATGTCATATTAATAGGATACAATATTTATGTAATATCATTCACAACCATATCCCATCTATATCATGTAGACTTATTCATAAATAAATGTCCTCTTCCTATATCATCATTTTCTTGTATCAACTTCTTCATAGCCCATCTCACACCACTTCAAATTAGATGATTCTCCATGGATTCCCCTTTCCTCCTCATGTAGTTTGGAAAAAATAAAGTAAAATTATTATTATATATTATGTGAAACTTGTTCTTGTAAGTATTTTTGTGGTGAATAATAATTTTTTATCTTATATGTTTTAACAAATATAAAGATGAAGCTTGAAAAAAAATAGAAAAATAACATTAAGAAAAGTTCTTCAGTATCCTTTTCATATCATCTCTTTAAATAATATTATAAAAATAATTATTTTCTACATTATTCATTGTATTTAACATCTATGTTAAATTAGGAGTAAGATGTAGAGATGAAAAATGTATACTTACCACTTTTTCACCTCCTTTTGTAATTGATTTACCACCCATTTATAATAAGTATGAATTGAATTTATTTTAACCCTCTCAGAGGAAGAATTACTTCTAAAACACCTTACCCTAGCTAAACATAGCCCCTCACACTATATAAACCCTATTTCACCCTTGTTTAAGTGTCATCTAAGACAATATTGCATGTGGAAATTTCTTACACATTTAAACACATTATTTTTCCTACGTAAATACTTTATTTTCCCCTAAACCTTGGACTTGATTTGTGTCTAATAGTTAGATTATCTCTAAACATACTTATTAATTGGGTTTTTAAAATGGAAGCACATGCACATACCTTTCCTTTTCGAGGGCACCTAGGGTATCTTCCAAAGATGTTGCATACACATTCACCTCCATTATTGTACCTTTTTGCACCATCACCTAGGGTCACATACCTCCAACTCTTCCAATAATTTATACTAAACATCCTTCATAAGGGCTTGACCAAGGGAAATTTTCAATTTTACCATAAGCACCCATTTTCCTCTACTCTCCAAACTTGACACATACTATAATAGGTGGTACAATTATCGATACTTGTAGGTTTTTATGTCAACAAACAAAAAGGGTATTTTTGTAGAAGTACAAGACACTTCCCACTTAAAAAAGGTGTTTATTTGCTTGAAAGGGCACTTCTCTCCAAATAGACACTTCCACGCCTCTAAGACATTTTCAAGATTTTAGAAATACTATTAAGATTATTCAAACAGTACCACATATTTCAAGACATTTCTAATTGTGACATCTTTTAGAACCTAATTTTAATCATCCATAATCTCCTCCTATAATCTTTTAAACCTTCTACATCTTGTATGACTATTGAATCACATAAATTGCTTCTTATTTTTTCTAATTTCTATTTTTAGCTGATTGGCTACATATAGTGTGAGATTTTAGCTTGAAACAAGTCTCACGCCTACAAACCATTGTTGAGTCATTGGAAAACAAGTTTCAGTTGTCACTTAATGGTAAACTAGTTGTCGTTTAATGGTAAAAGCCTCTAAAATCTCACTTATCACATAAAATCCAGATAAATATTGATTTGACAATTGGACATGGGAACATTCTATTTCCATTTGCAACATTTTTTGTCAATTTGATGACAATTTTCAATTTTCAATTGCATTGCTTTATGTTTTAAATTTGTATACAAATATTTCATAATTAGATAATACTTAATTTCTTTAAGAAAAAAATCTAGATTTGTCTAAGTTTATTTCATTTAATTATTTAGCATTTATTATTAATTGTTTAATCTAGCCATGTCACACAAGTAGAATTTGCATGCACAAACACATACTCTTTAACATATTAACATAAATAGTTTTCTATTGGCATAATCCTTGAACCTTTATTAGATGCAAGTACTAATTTATATTAATTTAGTCTCACTTCCACATTTATTTCTATCATTAAATTTGAAAATAATTTGAATACCATTATTTTAAATTTATATGATTAATAGATAAGTGCAACTATAGATTAAGTTAAAATTAAAATTCTAATCCTAAACCAATAATTAATTAGATTTGAAATAGTGAACACCAAACCTTATATACTATTTTCCATTCCTTAGAAAATTTAAATTATATAAGTGATAAGAGTTAAATTCAAAGTGAAAAGCAGCTTTTTTGGAATAAAGACATCAAAAAGTAGGAACATGCATATCATATAGGTTTTTTTATTTTTATTATTTTTATATACATTTTTAATGTGAAAAGAATCTATTTGGAAACTTCGCTTCAATGTGTTGTCCATATCAAGTATTGCGGACATTGGGCAAGGCATTGCTTTCTTGTTTCAATCTAAGTAAAATTTTAGCAAGAATGAAAGGCTATTTAGAAAAAAAAATCAAATTTGAATTTGCATTATGTATTAATAATAATAATATTATTATTTGAAAGGGAAATCAAAATGCAATTATTTTAATTAAATTAGGTTCTAAAGTATGAAATCATATTTGTTTATTTTATAATAGTAGTTTTAAGTATTTATATTAGCATTATTATTTTTTAAAACATTATTGATATTTAGTAATAAATTTAAATTATATAATTTAGTATAATTATGAATTTAGTATTAAAATGATTAAAATTAAGTTAATATTTAAATTTAAAAATTAATCTTTTATTTTAATTTTGTATAATAATATTATTTTTGAAAATATTTTAATTAGTCGATAGGCTACATATAGTGTGAGATTTGAGCTTGAAACAAGTCTCACGTCTGTAAATCACTATCGGGTTGTTGGAAAACAAGTTTTAGTTGTTTAATGGTAATCCAACTACCATTTAATGGTAAAAGTCTCCAAAATATCAAGTGAAAGCCTCTAATATCTCACTTATCACATAAAATCCAGATAAATATTGATTGTTCGATTGGATGAGAACATTCTATTTCCATTTGCAATGTTTTTTGTTAATTGGTGGCAACTTTCTTTTTCATTTGCATTTATTTATGTTTTAAATCTATATATAAATATTTCAAAATCAGATAATACTTAATTTCTTTAAGGAAAAATCTAGATTTGTTCTAAGTTTATTTCATTCCATTATTTAGCACTTATTATTAATTATTTAATCCTGTTACATACAGCTAGAATTTGTAGCACATAGCATTCATACGCAACCATGCACAAACACGTACTCTCTAATATTTTAACATACATATTGTTTTCTACTAGTGTAATCCTTAAACCTTTTTTAGGTTTAAGTGCTAGTTTAATAATATTTTAATAATAAAAATTTTGAATTGTAGAATTTGGATAAGTAAATTTTATTTGTAATATTTCACTCATTTTAATTATTTTATGCAGTTGTGAAATGTAGGCTCTCAACATCTCTAGCAAAATTAAATTGAGATAATCCAAAAATATTGTAAGCTTATAATTTTATAATAAAATGTTCATTTCATACCACAATCTCTTGATTATAGTTGGTTTTACTTTTTTATAACTTATAGGATAATTTTCACTCCAATAATTTACATATAAATTAATGAATATGTTTGTTTGTAGATGTTTTTTTTTTATTGCACAAGAGGTATCTCCAACCAAGGCCCAGGACGAACCCAAAGCCTTAGCCCAACCATACCGACCGTTCGGGCTGCGGGGCAAACCCGTTTGTTTGTAGATGTTACTAGTATACACATATTTTATATATATATATATATATAATACGCCCATAGTTATCATTTTCTAATTTTCTTTTTTTGATTGATTTATCCTTGTGATCAAATCTTTGATTTCTCTTTGTGATAAAAAAATATTATTTATTTATTTATCTGTTCTTTTAGTTTATTACAAATATTTGAATTTGATTTATTTATTTCTCTTTTTGTTTCATCAAATCTCTTTTATTTGATTTTTCCGTTTCATCAAATCTCTTTTATTTGATTGTTTTGTTACTCTTCCACTACTGCCTAGATTTTTGGATGTCACTGTAGACGCCTCTCGATGTAACAAGTGAATAGATACAATAATTATTTTCATATTTCAACAAAGAGTAAATACAATACCAATAAATGTTAAACACAATTTTATATTTACTCTTTGTTAAAATATGAAAATAATGAATCACTACACTACACTCCTATTCAACGAATCACTACATTTCTATTCAATGAACCATACCTTCCCAATATCCATGAAAGAGTAAAGAAGACTCACAAGAATTAACAATTAATGGAACTAAGAGTAAGGGTCCATCCGTGGTGGATGAGTTGCTAGTAGGGTATATCCTTAACAACCACCCCAAAATGCTTAAATCTAGGGTTTTAAAATAACCTTAAGCCTCCCTCCCATTTCAATAAAGGCTTATTCAATGTCATAAATTCTAACGTAGAGCTAGGACATGTTACTCCCATCGTAGTTTTTCTACCAAAACTTACAAACAAGATAATTTCAATAAAGAATTATGCTCAATGCCATGAGTGACACCACAAATATTTCCAACACTATGAAATATTTAATCATTTTTTATTTCCACAAACCATAACTTAAGTCAATAATATTATTTTTCACCATCTATATCAACTTAGGATTGCTAAAATATCAAGGTTTGTTGTCACAAATTAACTAGGTTAGGATTGATGTTCTCATAAGAATATCACGGTAAGAATCAATAGGAATCAAGTATAAAATAATATAGGAGATGTAAAATGACTCAACATATACATGTATGACAAGATCCAACTAGTTATGACAAGTAAAATAGCTAAATGAGAGATAGTTAAAATACAATGAAGATTATAATTAAAATATAATAAAGATAATTGAAATACAATAAAGTTCAAAGAGAAATTCTAGGTTGGATATTGAAATTTTTAATAAGAAATCATCAAAATACAATAAATATTATATCAATCTTCATTTGATTATTCAGTTTTTTTATTATGTTAAAAAATGTAAAAATACGAATGATTGTTCAAAATCTCAAAAGTAAAATGTCATTGAACTAACCTAAAATATTTAAACAAATGAATTGTATAATTTAAAACTAATAAATATGATTATGATCTTGAAAATTTCCATAGCCTTATCAAAGTGAGAAAATAATCTATTTAGCTTCACTTCTTAGTAGTTTTTTAAGGCCTCTTAGAACTCATAAGAATCTAGGGTGTTTTCATTCCAAATTTTTAATTAT
Source organism: Sequoia sempervirens (assembly GCA_007258455.2). Taxonomy (NCBI): domain Eukaryota; kingdom Viridiplantae; phylum Streptophyta; class Pinopsida; order Cupressales; family Cupressaceae; genus Sequoia; species Sequoia sempervirens. The sequence continues at coordinate 210,917 of VDFB02009560.1, read as the reverse complement.
ACAAATTTTTATTTTTTTTAAGAATGTTTGATTTTTTTTTTATTTAATTTGTGTTTATAAATGATTAATATTATATTTTATCTTATTTTTATGACATTTCATAAGATTTTTTTTTAAAGAGTTAAAAGAGAAATAATAATGACAACATCAATTACATTTAGTAAAAAATATATTTCATAAATAAATATTATATTAAAAGATATAAAAATAAATAAAAAATAACAATAACAATATAAATTTAATATTATATTTTTTCAAATTAGAAAAAATTAATAAAACTAATATTTTATGTGTTGAATTATTAAAAAAATATTAAAATTAGTATTATAATATTTATTCTTGTAACCTTATACTTTTTCCCTCATTTAAACGAGCACTTTAACTAACATATAAATACCATGTTTCCCATATAATTCTTTAACTACTACAAGCTATATTCCAACTAACAAAAAAAACAAAAACAATTGTAACATACAAAATTAAAGTTAAAATCACCTAGAAAAGTATATGCATGTTTAAAACCATTAACAAGAAAAGGATATTTAATATGAGAAGAATGCTTAATAAAGTTGAACACCTTTCACTTTTCCTTAGATTTAATTGGTAGTGGGTTTGGTCCCCATGTCACTTTATATATATGAATAAGTTTTTTTAATCACATTTTAACACTTTAATAAAAAAAATCATAATATTATTAATAAAGTAAATATATATATGTAAAATGATTTATATATTTCTTTTTATTCAAGATATTTGTATATATTATTTACAAATATAAATCTATAAAATCTTAATATTTTTTTTTAAATATAATAAAAGTTTATAATGATAGAGTTTTATATAACAATATTTAAAAAAAAATCAAAATATAATTGTATATATTTTTCAATAATTAAAAATAATATATAGATATACAATATTTACTACATTTTTCAAAATAAAATTAAAAAAACAAAAGAATTATCTAAATAATGAATAATGAATGATGATTTTTTCAACACTAAAATTAAAAGATTTAAGTTTATTTTACTTTACTTTAAAAAAAATCATCATTCATTATTTTTATTATTTTTATTATGAAGTACGAGATGGTCATTTTTATTATTTTATTATTATAGATTAGACAAATGTCATGTGTAGATCATATTACGATCTTCATATGTTAATTGGGAGGCACACAAGCATTTTAAAAAACTCTAGATAAGGGAAATGTTTATTCAACTTCATGAATGCAATGTGCATGTAGATTATTTATAATTATTTGTATAATTTATTTAGGAGAAAATCTTGTTCCATTAGTTGTTGGGAGAAACTAATCTTCTGAGAGAAAGCACCTATGTAAGAAAATCGTGTTCCATTAGTTGTTGGGAGAAGCTAATCTCCCGAGAGAAAGCACCTATGTAAGAAAATTGTGTTCAATCAATTTGCTTTTGTTCAGTCAATTTCTAGCATTTACTTCTGAACAGTAATCAGCTACAGTCTTATACCATAGGTACTCGTAGCCAAAAAAATGACTTTACTTTCCTTACTGTTTTACTAGATTGATTTAGGTAGTTTCTAGTCTTTGAAAGCACATACAGTGCTAGTACCATCACATTCCTACTAGCCTTGGTCGATAATTCAATGAAGATCTTTCCAAATGTTAAGTGGACTATTTAGTTAGGTTTTCCCATCTGAATTGTGTGATCACCACCAAGTTTACTAGACACTAGTAAGGACCCTACAATAATTTTAATTAAAAACCACTAAAACATAAACTACATTAAAAGTTCTACATTTCATTAGTTTACATCATTTTAAAATTCAAAACATAAATACCACTTTTAGGTGGTCGAAGCTGAAAAATTTGTATTTGTGTTGGCCATTTCTTTTATAAAAATGTGACATAGATATATGATTTTACTCTTATAGTGTCTTTTAAACACTTTTTTGTAAACCATTTTGTGAGATTATGAGGGATCACTTGATGTAGGAGCATTTGGGCCCGCAAGTGATCTTGCATCACCCAAAAATACTTTAGTTGAATTTTCAATTTTGGTGTGTGTTTTGGTTTGCGTTGGTGTTTTCAAGCATCTCTTTGTAGTAGGAATCCAAAGATTTGGTCAAATTTTCAAGATTCAAGGTTTCGCCAAATTGTCATTTTAAGGCTCCATAGGGCAGTTTTACATAAACAATTGTTTATAGAAATCTGTAAGAGTTGGGTTGAAATACTTTGGATGATATATTATTGGATGAATTGCACACAGTGTGATGAAGGTTTCATGACAAAATTCCTCATGGATTGGGAGATTTAAAATCAGAAATTTTGTCCTAGATGGTCATGAAAATAATTAATTTTCAATATTTTTAAGAGTTGTGCAAAATTCCTTCCAATGAAAGGTTTGCAATGGTATTTTTCCTAATGTGCAAAAGGAATTACACTCAAATTCATCACCGTTTGAGAGAAATTCACATTTTACCTGAGTTCTACTTCGTAACTACTCTAGGTAAAACAAGAAATGATAATTATTTATTTTAATTGTTACAAAGACAAATTTAGATCTAAAAACATGGATAACATCATTCAGTTGAAGGCAGAGGGATGTGGAGAGGTAAGAGGCAAGTATTTTGAGCCAAGTATTGATTATAAAATCTATGTTTAGACCTCCATTTTGGGGGGCATCTTCAGAAAAATGTGAGACAATATTTGAACACCAGACATAGAAGATTCCAACACAGATTTAAAATTGTTAAAAATGTAGATTTTATTGATGGAGTGGGACACCACTTTGGGTGAGCATGTAATTATTTTTTTAATTCATATTTTAGGGAAGTTTAAAAGAGGAGTAGTGCTTAATTGGAAGGATTCTTTGGAGGAGGAGGTCAGTTCATGGTGGACATGAGTCCACAATAGAAGAGAAGAATGAAGTGCAAATTTGTTGGAAGAGAGTGAAGCTTGTTCTAGAAAGATGTTGGAAAAAGAGAAAAATAAAAAAAATTAGTGTACATATTTCAGTGATGGGGTTCATTACAGATTGTCCACAATCTAGAAGGGTGGTTTAACCATTCAACTCCATTATTGAGTGTAGAGCAATAAAAATAGAAGATCAAAATATTTACATTGTGAACAAAAAGAGGAATTTCATTATAATCATTCGAGTTATTTACAATGTTCATTGCAAATGCTTATTAAGCATTGCATTCCCATGAATAACCACCCAAATTCCCTTATGGGAATAACTCCCTAAAACTAACAACTAACTATTAACTAATTGTTGGATCTCAGTTGTGTTTATGGTTTGTCCTTGATGACAAAATCTCTTTCAGTTAGTTCTCTTTGATGATCAGTCTCAGGATGGTTCTCTTTGCATACCACAAGTGTATTTCACATGTTACAAGCCATTTGTTTACATTCTTTGAACTCACATTTTTGAAGGCATTACAGTTACCTTGGTTCTGACATCTCATTTGTCTAATGGTTTTGGTTGTTTCTCATTCAGGCTTACACATATCGGCGTGAGAATGGCAGGGTCTCCCCAATCCATTTTGAAATGTCTGTGTTGCCTATCAGCAAGACATTTCTGATGTCATGTTGATTGGTTTTTTTCATTCAGGTAGCTTTCGGTGTGACATTCTCTTTTGTTTCAACAATAGAAAAGGATTATATCGGCATAAGTTATATCGTTGGTATGTGGTCATAGCGAAATTGTTTTGTCTCATCGATCAGAGGTTGAATGGGAACATATCGGCAAGAGTTTAAGGCTTCGGTGAAGGGTCATAGCGAAAAGGGTTATGTCTCCCCGACTAATGCATGTGGAAGTCTATCGGCAAGTGTTACACCATCGGTATGAGGTCACAGCAAAATTGTTATGTCTCACTGACCAGTGGTGGATGGATGTGTATCGGTAAGAGTCAGGGTTTTCAGCGTGAGGTCTCCTTGAGAGCGATATGTTACGACGACAAGTTTGATCACGGGGGCTCTCGGCGTGACATAATGTTTTCGTTATGACTTCTCACCGATTATGTTGGGTCATGGCGAAAGCGATAACTAAGGGGAATGACTAGCGATTTAATTGCCTTTGACAGGACTATCTGGATGTCTCGGCGAATAGGTGTGAATTCGGGGTGTTTCGGTATGACATAAAACAATCTACAAGATGTCTCCCCGATAGTTTGAAGTTACAGCGACATATATAGGACGGATGGACTCGTCAGCAAGAAAAACCATGTGTCACAGCGACCAATGTGTATCAAGTGGGCTTTCGGTAAAACAAAAGGTATTCTTTATAAGGTCTCCCCGATTATGAATTGTCTTAGCGACACCGGATGAAAGAAAGTTTGTTAGAGCAAAAATTCGTGATTATTCTTTTTGGCTGGGTATGGAACCCTAGCTTGGCCGCCATCATGAGAGTTTTAGTTTTTGTTGTTGTTGGCTATAACGGCTTTATTAGTGGTATATGGAAGCTTTATTTGGTACATTCTGGCTCGAAGCACGACAGTGGTTGATGGAGCCATAAGAGTTGCAGATTTGTCTGGTATGTATGCATTTCATGCTACACATACTGGTTTATGATCACCATTTTTAACTGCTCTCTGCTTCTCAGTTACTAATGTGGCAAATGATGCCCTGACAGAGTATTGTTATTCATGCATTCGAAGTTATGTTTTACAGTGATGGGCAGTTGTGTTTTTTAAGTAGTGAAATGATCTCATGCATTTTAGATTTGTTGAGAATGACTCTTAGCTGGGTGAAACGGCTCTTGTTTTGGAAAATTAATTTCACCTTGTCTAATAATCTTGCTAGGTACAAGATGAAGATTTCTTTTATAAATAACTCTGTTAACTTCAATATAAACCTTTTCTGGATGGTTGTTCAGCTGTTACTTCTGATGACAGTTACTTATCTGGCATTTACATCACAAAGAGTCATCTTTTCTCTATGCTCCTTTGACCACGAAATTCATTGAAGATTTGATACCTAAAAAGATGTATAAATAGAAGCAGAAAACTATGTTTATGTTCTCTGTTGTTGTAATTTTGAGATTATCATTCCTTGGCTGTATGAAAATGTATGGATAAACTCTACAATAAAATCTGAATAACAAGATGCAAAGATATTGTAAATTTCTTCTCTATATAGTATTTTAGGGATTCAACTATTGAATCCTTAAGGTATTCTGTAGATGAGAAAATAGAGAAATATGTGCTTAACTAAAAACAGAGAGATCCTCTGAGATATTTTTATTGTTCAAAAATATAATTTGAGGGGTTGGTACTCCTTGAGATAGATATCTCTAAATGAGGGGTTGGTGCTCCTTGAGTGGGTGCTCAAAAATCACCCTATAAGGCATTGTGAACAGTTGTTCAAAAGATTAAGCCTGGAAGGCATTTCGGGAGTGGTTTTTATACCCCAGGAGGGTTTTCCACTTGGAAAATTCTTGTGTCTCTTTGTTCCTTTGAGTTCTCACTGCTTTACTGTGTTGTTATTTCAGTTCACTGTTTGGTTATTACTTTTCTCAATTCTGTTTATGAATGATTACATTCAACTCATGAATGTTTTAATCAGAGTATATTGAGATCAAATCTGAGCTATGTTTTGAATTTTTGAAAATTGGTCAAATCTGTTAAGACACTGATTCACCCCCCCTCTCAGTGTCATTTTAACTCCAACACTAATTTATTAAATGTAAACTTTAATTTCCTAACAACCCCCCTTAAAGTTTACATAATAGAAAAACAAAAACAAAATTTAAAAGTGTAAACCTTAAATTCCTAACATCCCCCCTTAAGGCTTACATTACAAAAAAGAAAACCAAAATATTGTATCAACATCAACCTAAACTTCTTAGTCTAGGCAAATGGTGTGATTAGCCAACCCTGCATCAACATCAACCCAAACTCCTTTGTTTGGGTAAATGTCTTGAGCATCAACCCAAACTCATGTTTGGGTAAATGTTCTAATTATCCAACTCTGCATCAACACCAATCCAAACGAGCCTCATGTCTGGATAAATGTTTTGATTGTCCCACGTTTACCTGTGAATCGAGACACACTTCACTATTCATAAGAAAATCACCAACCAACTATGAATTTTGACTCAATCCATTATCCATAACAACACTCTTCCATTTGTGGATTGAGACTTACTCAATTATCCACAAATATACATCTACAAACTATAGATCAAGAAAAACTCAATTATCCATAAATGGTTAGTGGATTCAACTATCCACAAACCAACAACTCACCAAGTTTGTGGATTCAATTATACACATACCAACAACAACTCACCAAGTTTGTGGATTCAGTTATCCATAGACCAACAAAACACTACATGCCCCATCTTGCTCCTGAAAGGACTAGAGATGAAACAAATGCTTCTCATGCAAGAATCATCCCTGAGTGAGAAGATAGCTTGAGATGATAGATGTCCTCCTGCCTCCATTTCCTCCAACTTCCTATATGACCACTTTAAATCTTAGTAATTTATGTTTCTAAATGCATCATCACTAGTAAATGCATAAAAGTGTGCATACATAGGGATGTCAGGTTCAATCAATAATGCATCCATTACAATAAAAATGTTTAATAATGTATTTAAAATAATCATTCTCCCTCTAATTGTTCTCTTTATTTCAAATGCCAACAATTTGAACCACAACAAGTAATAATAAATTCTCTCTTCTATTACAAAGATACATCAAAATTATTAAAAAACAAACAATATTTAATCACAACACCCTATTATTGCATTCTCACGCCTTCAAATTTTTGGAAAGAAATGTATAAAAGAAGAGACTTCAATAGTTGCTTCCAACTGCCATATGAAGGTACTGAAATATTAAATGTGCTTTGATATCATTAAATCAAAATGCTAATGACAGATTGAGACAACCAACAAAATAAGTGATACCTTGCAATTTTAGATGCTTTTTGTTTACCTTTATTGCATCCTCCACCAACACATGTAAATGATCAATTATAGGTATTGAGTTTCTCCCTTGCAATTTGCACTCAAATCTTTGAACTCAAAATCTTTGCAACAACATTCAACGCTTTCTACGGGCATAAGACATTTACAACATCAACAACAAATGGTTCAATGTAGTAAATAAAAAATGTGAATACTCCTAATTTTGGACACCCCTTCTATTGTAGATTTAAAGCCTCTTCAAATTGCTGAATATAGTGGTCAACAAATGTACAAGCCTAAAAAAATGGTGGTGGCCAACAAAAATTCAACATCCAACAACCAAAAGTTACATTTATTTATTTTCAATGCCTCTTTCCATATTTTTTTAATTTCAACATCTAAAATAGATACAGATAGTTCAACAAAATATTCAAGAACAAATTCAATACCATTACTAAATTTTCAGTGCCATTCCAATTTTTATGCCTCCTGTGCAGCTTCCTTCATAGCCCATCATCATTTTTGCTTTGATAGGTCAATCTAGAGCAATAAAAATAGAAGAGAGAAATATTTACATTGTAAACAAAAAGAGGAATTTCATTATAATCATTCAGGTCATTTACAATGCTCATTGTAAATGCTTATTAAGCATTGCATTCCCATGAATTACATTCCTGTGAATAACCACCCAAATTCCCTTACAAGAATAACTCCCTAAAACTAACAACTAACTATTAACTGATTTATTAAATGTAAACTTTAATTTCCTAACATTGTGAGCCTATGCTCACAAACTTCTTACCTGGTGTGTTTAATGCAGGAGCATCTGGGTCCATAGGTGATTTTGCATCGCCCAAAAATATTTTAGTTGAATTTTCAATTTTGGTGTTTGTTTTGGTTTGCATTGGTGTTTTCAAGCATCTCTCTGTAGCAAGAATCCAAAGATTTGGTCAAAATTTCAAGATTCAAGTTTTCACCAAATTGTCATTTTAAGGCTCTGCATGGCAGTTTTATGGATACAATTGTTTCCAAAAATTTGTAAAAGATGGGTTGAAATCCTTCAAAAAATATATCATTGGATGAATTGCGCACAATGTGGTGAAGGTTTGTGACCAAATTCCTCACGGATTGAGATAATTTAAAATCGGAAATTTTGTCCTAGATGGCCACAAAAAAATTAATTTTCAATATTGTTAAGAGTTGGGAAAAATTCATTCTAGTGAAAGGTTTGTGATGGTATTTCACCTAATTTTAAAAAGGAACCACACTCAAATTCATCACCATTTGAGATAAATTCAAATTTTAACTACGATTTCTACTTCATAACTGCTTCGGGTAAAACAAGTGATGATAATTATTTCTTTTAGTTGTTATAAGGAAAAAATTAGATATGAAAACATCGATATCATCATTTATTTGAAGACATAGGGATATGGAGAGGTAAGAGACAAGTATTTTTGGCCTTATTGATTATAAAAACTATGTTTAGACCTCCATTTTGGGGGGCATCTTTAGAAAAATGTGAGTAGATTTGAATGGCAGACATAAAAGATTCCAACATAGATTTAAATTGTTAAAAATGTAGATCTTATTGATGGAGTGGGATGCCACTTTAGGTGAGAATTTAGTTGTTTTTCTTTTTAAACTTAGATTTAGGGAAGTTTAAAAGGGGAGAAGTAGTGCTCAATTGGGAGGAGAGGGGGGGTAGTGAGGAAACCACCCAAGAGAATAAGGTAGAGAAAAGATTGCCTTAGTAAATGTTGGTGTAGGTTTTTATTTTCCTAGTGGGTTAACTTATTTTCCCTTAGTCCTAGGTTTTTCCTACACCTAATTAAGCTTGCTTAAGATAATAAAGTGAGTTTATTGTTAGGAGATAAGTATGAGGTGTCACCTTCCTTAAAGGGTGGAACACATTCCACTCTTGGTGGCATCCTCCACTTTTGGTGGTCCATAGTTTCCACTTTTGGTGGGCATCTCCACTTTTTGTGGTTGATTCCTATTGGTTGGATTTGCCACCTACCTCCTCTCCTAAGTTCTATATAAACTCACTACCTAGCTTGTACTTGCATCCATTCATTCTCTTGCATTGTTGCATACTTTGGCATACATGCACCTTGATGCACGCAACAATTATTCATGCATATTTGCTTTGTATCTTTTAAACTTGGAAGCTCTGAATGCAGTTTTGTCACATCGACATTGCATAATCTCTTGGAGTCCTGGTTTGCATTCTTATGTTTTTCTAGTTTATGTAACTTTGATTTTCTCTTAAAAAGTTCCTTGGGTTATTCAATCTATTTTGGATTTCTAACATGGTATCAAAGATTTTGTTTTGAGAAATCTAAGTTCATAAATTCTTGATTGAGAGATTGAATTTCTTGTAAAAATCTTGTAAATTCCCGTATGCTCTTCTCTTGTGTTCTTGAATGATTTGGAGAATTAGAGAGGATTTGCAATGATCTAATAACCTCTTCATATTACATATATGTTTTGTGAGATCTAGGTGATTTGCAACATTTTTGGTTATATTGGTAGCATTTTTGAATGTTCTAACACGTCTAGAAGGCTCGAGAAAGTCAGATTTGGCTTTTGTTTCATCCAAATTGGAGATCATTTGACAAAGTTGCAAACGAGGGTTTGAAGCTTAGATCTGCAAGAAACTTTTTGCTAAAGCATTTTTAGGCCAAACAAACCTTTCCATTGCGTTCAAAAGGCTCGAAAACCCCTATTCTCACATAAAATTTGTCTATTTTAGACGAATTTGATTTTTGGAAATTTTTTCTTTTGCTAGGGGGTCGTCACTGTAGGCAAAATTCAACCCGTTTTTTAAAAAGATCACAAATTTTCACCATGGTGTCCATTTTCTACAAACAAGATATTGTTGGAAAGCTAGAGACGAGCACTTTCCATCTACAAAGGTTTTGAAAATAATTTTTTCCATTTTTTCCATATATTGCAGGTTGAATTTGTTGTTGGTTTTTTCTTCAACGGACCATAACTTTCTCCTCAAAGCTCCATTTTTTGAAAATGAATAGGCATTGGAAAGGTATTGGAGAGAGCTACACAAATACAGAGCTAATTTTTCTAGATTTTATCTCAGATTCATTATGTATCAAAATTTATAATTTTGGTCATTATGGACCTATTGAGCATTGCATCTTGGAAAAAGCTTTGTAAATGCACTAATCATAAAGTACCAACATTGTAATATCTTGGGGGGGTGATTTATAAGACTAGTGGAAAGAGGGGTGTCTCTTGATGTCTCTTTTTTCATTCACTTAAAGTTCCTTTTTTGTATCAATCTTGGGGGTATTATACAAACAATTTGTAATCACGAACTAAGATAAAGTTCAATTTATGGTGGGTTAAGCATGTCCCTTAAAAATTATTTCCATCCTTTTGTTATCAAGCTAACTTCAGAGAACTATTTGTCCTGGAAACAAGGGATAAATAATCATTTCCTTGAGTAGGATCTACTGCCCTATCTCCTTGGACTCGTTCCTGAGCCAAGTGACTATAATAAGAAGAATGCATGGTTTAACAATAATGACATGGTTTATGGACTAATATGTCTTACTATTTCTGAGGATATTCTACATCATGTAGAGCACACTGAGTGCCCTTTCACTGCATGGACCATCATTCAATAGTTGTATGGAGACATTGGATCTTTATCTGAAAGTGATGTTTCCTTGGAGAACCAGGCTATTGTGGATGCCATTGAGATTTGTGTTTCCCCATCTTGTGTGGATGATCAATTCATTGATACCCCATCACTATCTACTATTGCTACTTCAGATTCTAGTGTTGCTTCTTCGAAAGTTTCCAGTGATTCTTTGCAGTAGGACATTCATAGTCTTTTAGATTCAACTTGGGATGATCTATTGACAGGTATTTTAGACTTGTTTATGGAGACACATATTGCAAATTTGGGAGACACTATTGAGTGTATTCATATTCTCTTTGATGAAGATGTTTCTTCTTCAGTTGTTGGGAGGGATCACTCTGACCCTCTCATTCATGGTCATTCATTTTAGTTTGACATGAGTGTGGATACTTTGGATCATCATTTGGAGAAGACATCTTCAGAGGAGATATTTGAGTTTTTGGCTTATGCTCTACATCAGTCTCTAGGAGATTCTGATTTGTCATCTTCAACGGTGTGGCCTAGAATGCCTAATTTGATTATGGCAGCTTTTAACATCGACATGGAGATACTTGAGCCAACTTTAGAGACTTCATACATCTTGCACTTTCTTCCTACATATTCCTTTCAAGACTTGGGAGATAGCTTGCATACACCTTTGGTTGTGTTTCTTCCTAAGGGGAGGAACGTTGTTCAACGATCGTGGACCATCTTCTACACCTAGTTTCGAGCATCTACCATTGGATCTCTTTGAGGGGCTTCTTTGTCCTTCCACTTCATTTCTCCCTCTATTATGGGGGTGTACTTCCTTTTTGTGGGATGGGGCTTTTTCTTCTTTGGGGGGGGGGAATTTAATATGTACATGGGTACCTAACATGGCTTCGTTACTGGGACCCATAATCTTTTACATCCTCTTAAGCTGTGCTTAAGGGGGGGTGTTGGTGTAGGATTTTATTTTCCTAATGGGTTAATTTATTTTCCCTTAGTCCTAGGTTTTTCCTACACCTAATTAAGCTTTCTTAAGATAATAAAGTGAGTTTATTACTAGGAGATAAGTATGAGGTGTCACCTTCCTTAAAGGGTGGAACACATTCTACTCTTGGTGTCATCCTCCACTTTTGGTGGTCCATCTCCATTTTCTATGGTTGATTCCTATTGGTTGGATTTGCCACCTACCTCCTCTCCTAAGTTCTATATAAACTCACTACCTAACTTGTATTTGCATCCATTCATTCTCTTGCATTGTTGCATACTTTGACATACATGCACCTTGATGCATGCAGTCATTATTCATGCATCTTTGCTTTGTATCTTTTCAACTTGGAAGCTCTTTAATGCAAGTTTGTCACATCAACATTGCATAATCTCTTTGAGTCTTGGTTTGCATTCTTATGTTTTTCCAGTTTATGTAACTTTGATTTTCTCTTAAAAAGTTCCTTGGGTTATTCAATCTATTTCAAATTTCTAACAATGAAGATGTGGAGTTGAGTGTGATGTGCAAAATTTGGGAAAAGAATAACCATGAAGGAATGCTGAGAAAATGAGAGGAAATAGAGTTTATCTGTGGGAGGCCATGAAAGGCCAATTGCGTAAGGTTGTTGCATATTGTGTAATATGATATTTGATGTAATTTGCATGTGAGTGCTTGCTTTCATTAAATTAATCGAATATTGTTCTACATTTTGTTGTGGTTGCAAATGAGTTTGTGTGAGGTTGAGTTCCACTTGCATCATCACCCTCCCAAGTTTTAGATAACTTAAAGTGCAATGGATGTTATATCTAATGTTTTGATTATAAGGCTCACTTAGTATCTTAGCCCTAATGTTGTTCCCCAGGGCTAAAGCTTATTTAGAACTATATCCTTTAGAAAAATATTAGGAAATAATTTGGAGCACCAACAATCAATAACAATATATTTTAATTTGGCATACTAAAAGGAGTAACAAATTTGCATACATCATTCTAGGGCCCTTCTTTACTATTTTTAAACTTTTGTACATATTTTTAAGGATTGACCTAGGAGAACATGTCTCCTTGCAACATAATGTCAACCCTTTGTAGGTATTTTTAGTTACTAACATCCCTTGGCTATCAAAAAAGAGCATATAGAAGATGACCATCCATGTGCAAATACAAGAGCATAATTTTATAATATACAAGGTTGAATTTGGAATTAGAGGTGAATCCATGATTATGGACTTGACCCATATACGTGAACTTAATCCTTATCCTTGCCAAAGAGATCAAATTTCCCAAACATGATATCAAATATGATTTTAGAATCTTCAACAAAGACTATCATTCTTCGATCATAAAACTCAATATCATTATCCAATTCATTTACTTCTAACAAATAATTATAACAATATCTAACTTATTAGTCCCACATCTGTCGTTATTTAATCTAAATTCATTTACTCTCATTCATTTACATTTATTTAACTTAAATAAAATAATAAAAATAACTTATTTTCTTTTGACGGGAATGGTCGGGCTGTGAATGCGATGGATACCACGGCTGCGACCAAGGACGGCTACCAGGGCTGTGACCAGGGCTTCTGAAGACGCATTGTGGGGCTGCGACCAGGGCTGCAGCCAGGGCTACGGGGTCGGTGATTGCTTTCCAGACTCGGGGCGTGGGGCCTGTGGGGCTTGTGTAGGAAAAAGCGGGCACAGAAAGACAAAGCAGGGGCAGATTCGAGAAAGGACAAAGTGGGAAAGGGGGCTGCGTCCAAACAGGTCTTTGTCACTTTCTCCACCTCTTCAGCTTTTCATTATTTTATTGTTTTATACATGTTTGTCTCCTTTCATCCATACAACAACTGGCATACCCACATAAACTGGTAACCTCAGAACAATCAGACAATTATTCACCGCATGAGAGTAAACAGGGGGATTATGGGGGATAACCGAGGTCTGGCATATCAGGATGTTGAGGCAGGGGGCCCTCTAACATCAGTTTCAAACATAGTTCCAAAACAAATGGGGGCACTAGAGTGCATTTTGGGTAATAACATAGCAGGCAAACCACAGGTGCAACTATATGACCTATTGAATCTTCTAGCTCAAGGAGGTCTAAGGTTTTCAGAGTTTCACACTCCTCATGGATCAAACGGGTGGACCACTATTCGAGATGGGGGTTTGGCAACCTTGTTGGCCCCGCTGCTAGCAAGGTCGTCTTTATCAAGTATTTTGAATCTTATGAACGCGGAAGAAGGGTTGATTTTCGTAAATGCGAAACAATACAACGGGATTTTAAGGCGCAGGTTGGCTATGAAAAGGAAACTGAAACAAAATCAAAAGAAAAACTTCACTTTGATTTTACCTAAGGTCTGTAACAGCAAGGCAGGTACATCTAAGGTGGTATCCAAGAAAGAAGAGCAAACAAACCAAGCTGAACATACAAGTAATGGGAAGGTAATAGGTAGTTCAGTGAACCACGAATCAAACACAGGTATGGTGGGTGGGACTATGGGCAAAGTGGAAGAGTCCATTATAAACAAGATTGTCATTGAAAAGGCATCTCAGGAAATCTACAATCCCACGTCCTCACCGCTGCTATGGTCATCAGAACTATACGTAGAAGAGCTCATGAGGCTGAAAAGTAGACTTGATGATCTAGAAACAAAGGGGAGGTACGAAGATAGCAGATTTAAAATAATTATTGAAGCAAACAGTAGGCTGGAAAAGGATAATAAAATGATGCAAGATCAAATTTCAAATCTGCAAGTTAACATGGAGAAGGGGCAGCAAGAATTGACCACCCTAAGGCAAGAGTTAGACCAATTAAAAACAGCAAAAAACGAGAAATCAGCGGTAGAGGGAGGAGAAAATATAATGGAGTTAAAGGAGATCCAAACAGCATTAGCAGACTTGGAGGTAAAAGAGAATCAGTTAAGGGTACACATAGAAGAGGCCAAATCTTGGTCACAAACGGTGAGTGGATTATCAAACGAGCAAAAAGGAATTATTGAACAACAAGTTAAAAGACAGTTAAGAGAAGAAAAAGATAAACAAAGCAGGGTTACAAACATTATCATTAAAGGTTTGAAGGACTTCGGGGAGAAGGAGAGAATCGACATTCCAACAAGGGAATTCCTTAAAGATAAGCTACAATGGACAGGGCATATTCAGCAAGCTAGTAGAATTGGGAGAAGGATAGATGGAGGAAGAGATAGGCATGTAAGAGTCACTTTGAGAAATTTAGAAGATAAAAATAAGATCCTAAAAAACAGGGGGTTACTCAAAGGCACACATATTTATTTAGATGAAGATTTGACTTTCGAGCAACAAGAAGAACAAAGGAAGGAATGGGAGAAGGTAAAAACAGCAAGAAATGAAGGCAAATGGGCTTGGTTGAAGAACGGGAAAGCCCAAATTAGTGAGCGTTTCTCAAACAAGAAATAGGATTTAAGGGCCCCACAGGACTACCTACATGTTGTAAGCTGGAATTGTAGAGGATATCCATGGAGAAGAGGACCTGGTTTGGGGCCCATAGCAAAAGGGAAAGATATTATCATTCTTACGGAAACGCATGAACATGAGGGCTGCAAAATTCCGGATTTCGAAGGGTATAAGAAAGTTTCAGTGTGGAACGAAGGAAATGAAATAGGTAAAGGTCATGGAGGGGTTGCAGTGCTAATAGCTGAGAAGTGGCAGGGAATTGTTGAGTGTGTAAAAGAAGACATAAATAAACAATACATATGGCTGCAAATAACTGAAAAAGGGGTAACTTTTAGTCTAGCTGCTTGCTACTTTGCTCCTAAAAATTCAAAGTTTTATAAGAAGCGGAATTTAGACAATGAAGATCCGTATGCATCACTAAAAAAAGATATCTCTACTTTTAACATTCTTGGAGATGTGGTTTTAATGGGTGACTTTAATGCAAGGACAACTAATAATCAGTCTCTTCAGTTGAGCAGTGAAGCAAAAGGGGAGAACAATCCTTTATGGTTGGAGGAAGGTGGTGGTTTCCATTGGGAAAGAACATCTCAAGATGATAATGGCACTGTGAATTCGTTTGGGACTGAATTACTTGGGCTTTGTAGTTTGTTTGGCATGGTTATTTGCAACGGGGTGAGAAATTGGCCGACATCTGGGGGAGTCACGTGCAAGACCTACAACGGTCAAAGTGTGGTTGACTACGTGGTTTGCTCTCAAAGTTTTGGTTCTAGGCTGTTGGAGTTTGACATAGAGGACTGTCCTATTGAGATGAATTCTGACCACTTACCCCTTCGGGTTAAGCTTCGTGTTTCTACTATCAATCAACACAACAAGCAAGTTCAACACATGCAAAAAAAAGACCTTCCCAAGGGTAAAATCCTCATAAATCAGGAAAATAAAGAAATATTTAATGCTGTTCTTAGACAGCAGTTCCATGATTTGAAGAATGAGGGAGAGA
>VDFB02009560.1:146457-194877 GCA_007258455.2 Sequoia sempervirens | reverse complement strand
AAGACCAAACCTCTGGGAAAGGTCGGCTTCCTATGCTGGTAATATCACCTAAACTATTGATTTTGAAGGAAAAATGAGGAAGACTGCTAATGAAAACAATTAAAATTAAAACTGGTAACTGGTATTCCTTGTGGTGATACACCTAACTGACGGGAATTATGAAACAAAAGATAAACATACACTAGAAAACTGATGATATTTTCTTACATTTACACAACATAAATTTTGTAAGGCTTATGCATAAAGACTTCATGAAAAGGCTTGATTTGCATATATTTTCAAGAAGGAAAGATGAATTCCACAACTTTTAAAAAAATTAAATGCAAAACTAATAAGCACGGTTCACAATCTGCATAACACTAAAGAAGAATGAAGGAAAGATGAAACTAACATTGTATTCCAAGGTAATTTTTGTACTCCATATTCTCAAATAAGTCACAAAACATACATAAGTTGAGAAAGGATTGCTGAGAAATCACTAACTCCCCAAATCTGCATAATCTGAAGACTAAAAATGAGTTACAAATGTGCCTAAATAGTCATTTCCAACAACCTGGGTCGGATGCACATAATTAGCCTAGAATATAGCTCCTAAATCATCTCCAAAAAGGCTTCAAATGGCTAGGAAAGTCATGCAAGACTTAAACAAACCATGACCACCTCTAAAAATGCTCCATATTGAGCCAACAAGTCTAAAATGACTCCAAATGCCTTTAAAAAGAAAAATAAGGAGGCTCCTATATAATCTCCTCATAATTCTCAACTTCTTAAAAGGAAATTAAAGCCTCCCTATATGCTTTCCTTATGTTGGAAAACAAAACTTAACTTACCAAGATTTTCTCATAGTCATAAATACAAATACAACCATCCCTCCATATGTTGAAAACTCCATGACTTAAACAAATGGGTATATAAGTTTATTTGCATTCGGAAGTAATGTTTGAATTAAATTATTTATAGATTATCATTTAAATTCAAGCATTTTACAAGATGAAGATATGCAAAATTAAAAATACATGTATTGGCCAAGGAGACAAAATGTTAATAAGTCAAAAGTGACTTAAAAATGCTATAGTCATAGAAGCTTGGGGTATTAGTTTGCATTGTATTTTGATAAAATAAAGGCAATAAATTCCTATTCTACCGACCTCATACATTAGGGTTTTCTCAAAACCTAAAACCAATGCAAAAGAAAGAAATTTTTTTTTCATTTTCACCGAGCCCAAAGAGGAAAACAACACGGCTAGCTATGAGGGTTTTTGTTTTGGAGTTCAAGCCTTATGGAGATCACAAAGTCATCCTAACTTCTTGTTTTGTTGCTTATCTAAGGGCGCCACCATGGGTATGTTGGAGTTAAAATGACACTGAGAGGGGGGGTGAATCAGTGTCTTAACAGATTTGACCAATTTTCAAAAATTCAAAAACATAGCTCAGATTTGATCTCAATATTACTCTGATTAATGCATTCATGAGTTGAATGTAATCATTCATAAATAGAATTGAGAAAAGTAATAATCCCAACAGTGAACTGAAACAACAACAACACAGTAAAGCAATGAGAACACAGAGGAACGAAGAGACACAAAATTTTCTAAGTGGAAAACCCTCCTGGGGTATAAAAACCACTCTTGAAATGCCTTCCAGGCTTAATCTTTTAATCATCTGTTCACAATGCCTTATAGGCTGATTTTTGAGCACCCACTCAAGGAGCACCAACCCCTCATTTAGAGATATCTATCTCAAGGAGTACCAACCCCTCAAATTATGATTTGAACAACAACAATAACTCAGAGGATTTCTCTGTTTTCAATTAAGCACATGTTTCTTTGTTTTCTCGTCTACAGGATACCTTAAAGATTCAATAATTGAATCCCTAAAATACTATATAGAGAAGAAATTTAAAATATATTTGCATCTTGTTATTCAAATTTTATTACAGAGTTTATCCATACATTTTCATACAGCCAAGGAATGATAGTCTCAGAATTACAACAACCGAACAGAAAACATAGTTTTCTGCTTCTATTTATACATCTTTTTGATTTAAATGCCAGAAAAGTAACTGTCTTCAGAAGTAACGGCTGAACAACCAACCTGAGAAGATTCAAACTGAAGTTAAAAAAGTTGTTTATAATAGAAATCTTCATCTTGTACCTAGCAAGATTATTAGTCAAGGTGAAATTGATTTCCCAATACAAGAGTCATTTCACCTAGCTAAGAGCCGACCTCAACAAATCTGAAATGTATGTGATCATTTCACTGCTTAAAAAGCACAACTGCCCACCACAGACAAATATGCAACTCCCATGGCTCCATCAACCATTGTTGAGCTTCCAGCCAGAAATGCACTAGATAAAGCTTCCATATACCACTAATAAAGTCATTACAACCAGCAACAACAAAAACTAAAACTCTCATGATGGCGGCTAGGCTAGGGTTCCATACCCAGCCAAAAAGAATAATCATGAAATTTTACCCTAAACTCTCATTTTTGTTGATGTAACGTTATGTCGAAGGAAACTTTATTGTCGTTAGTCATCCCTATGTTTGTTGCTTTTTCCATGACCCATCAGAGTCGGGGAGAAGTCATAACGAATACATTATGTCACGCCGAGAGCTCACGTTAACAAACTTGTCGCCGTGACATATCGCTCTCAGGGAGACCTCATATAGATAATATTTCGTTATACCGAAAGTCAACCTTTCATCCAATGTCGCTGAGACAATTCCAACCTCTCGTCGAAAGCCCCTCATAAGACTTAGTCGGCAAGACCTGACGGGTTCGCTATGACATTACACCGAAGAAAAAACCTCTTGCCAAAGAGCACCCTTTGTTGCCAGTCGGGGAGACATGATGAGTTCGCTAAGACATCATTCTGATGAAGGATCACTTACGCCGATGAACCACCTCATGTATTAGTCGGTGAGACCTGACTTATTCGGAAAGACCTCTCCTCGGTGAAAAATACTCATGCCGATATGTTCCCATTCATCCTTTGGTCGGTGAGACATAACAAATTCGTTGTGACCCTATACCGACGGTAATGACTCCTGCCGATAGGGATCACCCTCTGTCACCGAAACCATGGAGAAGTCCTACTGAAAGCTACCTATATGTAAAATCAAATCGTTATGATATCAGAAACGTCTTGCCGATAGGCAACACAGACGTTTATCAGAAAAAAAGGATCAAGGAGACCCTGGCATTCTCATGCCGAAATGTTCTTTCATGTACAAATAAGATAACCTGAGTTTTATAGGAAGCTCAAACAGATTAGTACCATAAGAATTTAAGATTCTAAATGTAAACTGGCCACAGAATATCAAGACAAGTAAACCATATAGATAAATCTATATCAAGATGAAGCATGAGAAACCAATCTGAACTTGTCAACAAGAAGAATCAACTGAAAGGTATTTTGTCATCAAGGACAAACCATATGATCACAACTGAGAACCAACAGGGTAATCTAGAGATTTCCAGTCTTTACAGCCACCATAAGGTTTTGAGAGAAGCTTTATGAGTGATTCCCATGGAGGAATCTAGAATTTTTACCTCTATTCTGGTAGAATTATCACATGAGAACTCGAGGTAAGCTTTTACAAGCATATTCCTTATTTATTTCTAAAGAGTTAACACCTGAAAATGATCTCTATCTATTTAAAAGAATGAAAATTCTTTCCCATAAATTTTGAATATTTCCTGTGTCTTTTAGGCTGCGGCCTTTGAATATCTCATGGTATTTTTTGAAGCAGATTCAAGGGTTCAACGCATCCTTTATGCTTCTTCATGAACTTTACTTTCACTATCTATAGGCTGTGAGCTTCATTGTTACATTTTTCTGTAGATTTTGTTATGGGTATTTTGAACAAGCCATGAGCTTGAGCTCTCTCCATGATGAGTTACTTGTTTTGTGCTTTTCATGGTCGACCAGGGTTTATTGTCTTAATAATTTTCATATACAGGAGAAAACTAGCATATTGAATTTTATCTTTTCTGTAAGCTGAGCCTCATTCTGGGTTTGATTTCTTTTGGCTGAAACCTCCTTATTTACAGATCTGGGTTTTTGTGTGTCTTTTAAAAACTTCATCACTATTCTTTTAATGGTTGTAGCTATATTCCCAGTTAATTGATCTATATGAAATGTTGACCTTTCCATTCTTGCTCAGCTTTTATATTCTTTGAATAAAGTTTTATAAAAACTTGTGTATTTGCTCATATTGAATGGTAACATCACCTTTCAACTCTGATGGCATTGTATCTCTATTCAATATAGATAAATGCATTACATAAATTCTTCTATTATCAAAGATATTAACTATTGTCATTTCTCGTGAGTTGGAGCTATTGAAGAAATACACATCTTGCATTTATTCTTTGTACCCATTTTATTCTCCGTCTACTGTAGAATTATACATTGTTTACTGTTGTATCTCTGTTATGCATAGCTACGAGCTTCACCTTGGATAATTTTGAGTTTTTTCTTGTTTTCTTAGCTTTCTCTCTCACTATGAGGACACAATAACTGTGTTTTATAGAACTATCCATTTTAAATGCTATTGCTTTGTGACGGTCAGAACATAACCCTCTCAATTCTTGACATTATCATAGGAGCACATTATATCTTCCACTGTCATAAGGTTAAGGCATTGCTATTGTCTTTTTGATAGGAATTTGTCACTAACCTTTTGAAAAAGGGGTCTTAATGCTTGATAGTTGCTATGAATTATGTTGTGTCTCATGAATTGTATACTCTGCTCATTCATAGTCTAATGTATGTTGATATTTGTGGAGAGATTAATCAATGAGTAAGTTGTCCTTGCATTTCATTACTCCTTACCATGGTGATAAGATATGACTCTTTTGCTTATTTATAAAACTTCACTCCTTTCAATGAATGGGCTAGCTCTTGCTATAGCATTCATAATATCAGTGTCACTGGTGATCTTTCATCATTCTGATGTAGTCTATGCATTACTATATGGAAGTTCTATCTTTCATGACTGCTTCCTCATGATCCTTAAAATGACAACATCTTGATTAACAATTGCACCTTTATGGAATCAACTCTATGCGATTATGTTTGATAGCACTGTAAGCTTGTAACAGTTATGGTCATAATTTAAAACACATTGCACTCCTTATTATGAGCTGGGCTCAATCCTTGTGGGATCCACATTTATCCCCGCTCATTTGATTTGAACATAACTGCACCTGTAGTTGCACATGAAGCAAACAGATTAGAAAAACATATGTGCATTTCAAGTGTGTTTGACAATTTTAATGGTTTTATGGTGACACTTGTAATACAAATGTTTATTAAATGCGGATCAGAACTAACTTATACATGTATGGGTAAATGAACATATATGGTGTGTAACCTTTCATTGCTTAGAGCGTTGCTCTAACACATTTTCTGATTAATTGCAAGAAATAGGAACCTTAAGGAGCTAGGAACATATCAGGACAACTGAACGACAACCGGCCAAGAAGACCTCAACAAATAACCAATCATTCACAGGCAATGACTAGTTACCCTCCCTATATGCACTTTAAAAAAAATAAAAATCGTTTACTCATTCATGTATATGTTGATTTTTTTTCGCATTGAATAAGTAAACCACAGTTAAACTCATGGATTGTGTGAGTTAAATGAATATTTCTCTCAATAAAATAACTTTTCTCATAAAAGATGTGCAAAATCTTTCTATGTTTCATACATTTACATAAATGTAATGATTTTAAATTACTGCAATCTTTTAAGGTTATTTCATTTGTATGATTGAATGCAACATAGGGAGGTTAAAAATGTACCATTTGCATGAAAGTTTAAAGGGTTCTACTTGATTGAACCTGTAGGTGAAAATCTTATAACATTTTGGCGACATTTGTTGGATGTTTGCTTGCTAAACATACAACTAGTAGCCTAGACTTGTCTATTGGGCATGGAGTCATTAAGAAAACTCAGAAATAGACCTAACACAACTTTCTCAAGGCTATAGCTCACTTGGAAATTTATTGAAAATAGGAAAAAACTGAAGTGAGAATATTTACTGTGTTGGAACAACACTTATAGAATGAAACAACAACTAAACCAGAGTGCAGTGGCACTTATTGAAAGCATAAAACCTAACCTAATATGTACAATGATAAATCATACCTCAAAACAACGTTTGAGGTGAATCTCGTTAACTGGGATTGGTAACACTTCTCCATCCATGTTTGAAAGCTAGAATGCATTATGCTCTTTGCATTCAGTGATAATAAATGGGCCTGCCCAGAAATGGTCAAATTTTGTATTCTTGGCTAGTCCACTTTTTAGCACATCCCACTTAAGAACAAGATCACCTTCCCTGAAAAATTTGGCTGTAGCTTTCTTATCAAATGTTTTCTTTGTTTGGAGCTTATGATATTCCAAAGTTTTCATTGCTTTGTCTCTTGTCTCTTCGAGCTCCATGAGCTCTGCATATCTTACGAACATTGGGTCCTATTGTTCAAACATTTATAATTGGTAAACAATATCTAGAGTTGGAAGCTCTACGGATAGAGGTAATTTGGCCTCTTTATGATAGGGAGTGGGGTTGGAGGAACCAATCACTGGTTCCTGCTCTAGGTCTTTCCTTATAAGACCTCCTTGGTGCTTGGCTACACCAATCTAACCTATAGGCCCCTACTCATGATTAGGTGCCCCTGGTTTGTCAGACCAACCCCTCTCCTATCAACATGCTATCCTTCTACCAAGCTAACCTTGGTGCTTCGCCACATTCTCTCCATTGGCCCTTACTCTTCCTTAAAGACCAAATATTCCCAACCTTCTATTAGATTCTTGCAAGGGGTGAGAGGTGTTGTAAGGCTTCAAAATGATCAAACTAGGGTTCTTAAATAACCACAAGGTTCCAACTTTCCATCGCTTCCATCCAACTTACACCTAGGGTTTGGAAGGCTAGTAGCCCTTGAGCCCCAATTAGGCATGTCACAGAGACAAACTACAATTTTCTTCTAAACCCACTAAAGGACCAAGGTACTTTGTTTAGGGATTGAGTTACTCATGCCTACACCTTAAAGATTTCTAGGGTTTTAGCCCTGTTCAGCCTGTACTCTGTCCATACTCAAAACTAACCCAAAAGCCTAGGGTTTTCAATCTTTTCAAGCTGTTTCCATACTGTCAGAAATTTCTCCTTCCAAATAGCTTAACAGAACTTCCTCCTAACTACCATGCACTGCCAAGACCTTCAAAAAAATTCACAAGAAATAATTTCTTTAGAATCTCATTTCCCCTACAAGTTATGGGTCTTTTACTTCAAGTCTGCCCCAACCGGACCTGCACTGGCTCACCTAGGGCATCAATATGCTAGCATCCACAGAACTCAAACAAAACCCAAAAATTAACATATTTACAAGCATGGTGACTAGGCACTATTTCCAAAGGGCCGTACAGTTTGTACGGAGGAAAAGTGCTCTAGCACCACATTTTCAAATAAACAGTCTGTTTCAGACCAGAACTTGAGTAGAAACAAATTATTTACAATAAATACTTATAAATGTAACAAAGAATCTATCTAATCTCACTCAAAGCTTGAAGAAAACTTGAACTACATTGTATAGATCATAACAATAACAAGCTAATCCATAGAATGTCTGCCAAGATACAAAAATTCAAAAAAATTAAGACAAAATGTTGTTTTCTTTTATTCACCCAAAAACTTCACCAAATTTTATTCCTTCCAACCCTGCTCCTGGGTCGAGGTACCCCTTAAATAGGCTTGGAAATAGTTAGGTTTCTTTTTAACGAGCCTAAGGATGACCAAAAGGTTAATGTTGTAAAACACAGTGTGTTTTCCAACCTTGGTCCTTTGTTTTGAAAACAAACAAGATAAGCTTCCAAAGCTTACTCAACTTTCACCACTTCTTACTTAGGGAGCAAAAACCAAGATGGTCAACATGACCTCACACAACACAACAAAAATTATAACTTCAACCAAAACTTCAATAAACCTTGAACTTTGCCAAGTGCTCCTGCACCATTTTACCATAAACAAGTACATATGGTGAGTTACCAACTAATCTCTTAAGGGTTATTCTATCTGCCCAAAGTGCATATTTCAATGTGGTATGCCAAACCCTTTGATTCTCTTCCATGGTTCTCTTAATGATTTTGATTAGAATTTTATTTGAACTTTCAGCTAAACCATTTCCTTGTGGGTAATAATTGGAGGAGCTATTCAGATGAATTTTGTATTTAATAGCCCAATCTAAAACTCTTAATCCAACAAAAGCAAGAGCATTATCAGAAATGATGGAGCCAGGGACTCCAAATCTGGTGACTATATCCTCATAAAAGCTCAGAACAAAAAATTCATTAGCTTCTTTCAAAGCTACCACCTCTGTCCACCATGTAAAATAGTTTGTGGCTGTAAGCACCCACTTGTGACCAGCACTGGAAGGTGGATTAATTGCCCTGATAAAGTCAATGCCCCATCTCGTGAAGGGTTGCTCTACCTGGATTGGATGTAAAGGCATAGCAGGGAGTTTTTCTTTTCCTACAAATAAAGCACATTTAACACACTTTCTTGACCATGCATATGCATCTTTAAATAAACTAGGCCAAAAATAACTAGCTCTCATGATTTTCCAAGCAGTTGTCCTTAGAGAAAAGTGACCTCCCGATACTCCATCATGAAATTCAAGAAGTACCTTTTCTGTTTGATCAGTGTCAACACACCTTAATAAGATGCCATTCAGATCTTTCTTGAAAAGAATATTGTCAATGAGGACATAAGGAATTGATTGTAATCTGAAGTATCTTTGTTTTGCTTTGTCTAGACCTGATGGACATTCACCAGTTTGAAGAAAGTGGGTCATTTCGTGAACCCAACTTGTTGTTAATGCAAGTGCAACACCTTGAGCATTCTGAAGCTCATTTGTATTAGCTAAAACAACACTAGTTTCTAATTTTTGTGCACCTTCAAGGGTTGAGGCAAGTTGCTCACAAAGTCCTCTACCTCTAAGAATTTTTGTAATCTTGATATCAATATCAAACTCCATTACTTTTGTGATCCACCCTACTCTTTTCTCACTCAGATCTTTGTTCAACAGAAATTCCTGGGTTGATGCAAGAAGTTGGGTACACAAAAAACTCAAAAAGTGGAAATGTTTTTGCTGTTTTTCAGAATTTGTCACACTTGGACTGAAAATTTGAGGCACTTCCACAATAAATCTTTAAAAAAGTCAGTAAAATGAAATTTTGAATTTTGAATCTAGTTTCCAAATATGTAAATTATTAAAATATCCAGTTAATAGAAATTAAATTTTGATAAAGATCTATAAAAACTACTTTTTAAAAGTCCCTGTTTTTTAACCATACCAAGCAGGTGTACGGACAACACTTTTTGACCCAAATAAAATTATTTTGTTAATTCCTTTTAGGAAAAGAGATCTAACAACATGAAGTTTGGGCTGGATTTTTTTTTGTAATTTTTGGTTGAATATATATTTTTTAATTAATTTTTTATTGGCCTTAATTGATGTTTTTTCAAATCAACGTGTACGAACAACATAATTGGACCTAAACAAAACATTTTTTGACTCTTTTTTTTTTCATTGTGTAGATAATTGTCTGAAGTTTGGGACCATAAAATTTTTTTTACAAGAAACTTAACTAATACAAAGTTATTAAAAAACCAAAAAAATCTGATCTTTCAAGTTTAAGGCCTAGTTTGCTTAGAAATTAATTAAAAAATAACAAACTTAATCCAATTTTAACAAAAATTATATATCTAGAAAGTAGACATTGTGTTCTCTAATGGGTTTTAATTTTATAGACTAATTCAGAAAAAAAGTTTATCATCTATGTTGTCAAAGTTGGACTTTTTTTTTCAGTTTGCCTTAGTTTTTTAGTTGCAGGTCAAAAGCTAAGGCTCGGATTGCCAAGCCTTTACCAAGCCTAAAATTGGGGCTAGATTTGGTTTGGGAGATCAACTTTTAAATAACGCGTATGCGTTATAGAAACGCGTACGCGTTATTTAAATGAAACGCGTACGCGTTATGTTTTGCCCGTTGGCAGAAAGCAACGCGTACGCGTTATGAAACGTGTATGCGTTTTAAAAAATATAACGCGTATGCGTTTCATAACGCGTACGCATTTCATAACACGTATGCCTTTGTATAATAGCTGTTTTTTCCTAATTTGAAAAATACTGTTAAAACACGATTTTCCTGCAACATTCTTTTTCTACAGTACAGACCGAAAGTGTCATTTTCTGCATTTTTTATTGCAAATTTGTCTTGTGCAGGGCATATTCTATTCAAATTGTTGGAAGAGTAAAAGTGCAAGTTAAATTTTCTGAAGTGGAATCAAGTGCAAGAACTTTTTATAAGAAAATTTGGAAAAAGTGAATTTTTGGATGTACTCATGATGATTTTGTACTTCAGAGTTTATAGAAAAAATAATCTTCATAGTACATAGTTTTATTTGAATATTTGAAGGAGGTGGCAATTTCAAAATAGGTTTCTTGAATTATTGTTTTTGTCATTAAAGAGGGTTTGGTAACCATGGGTGATAAGAAAAGATCAAGAAAAATATGTAGGAAGGTAATGACACCCGAAGAAATTCAAGCAAATAAAGATAAGGCGGCAAAAAGACAAAGGGAAAGGAGACAAATGATTCATCAAATGAAAGATTTGGAAGCATCTAGTTCTAAGAATGTCGAAGAGGAAGCCATGAAAGATGAAATCAATGTAGATGATGCAAATCTGGTGAATATGGAAGAAAATGCAACTATGGAGACAAACCCAAATGTGCCTTCAACTTCAACTTTGAATGATATGCAAATAAGTTCAGGTGTGTCTTCAAATCCACCTCCCAATGATATGGAAAATGTACCTATTCAAACAATCTATCCAGGTATGTCTTCAAACCCAAGTTTTTATAATATTGATATTGCTTGTTTAGAAGAAGTTGGATACACAATTGATGAGATTAATAATACTAGGGGTGAAACAATACAGAAACAAGAAAATGATGAAATTATATCTTATGAGAATGTAAATGAGAATGAAATCCCTAATATTGATGAAAATGAGAATGAAATCCCTTTTACATTTGAAAATGAAAATGAAACCCCTTGTGTGAATGAAAATGAAACTCCATCTATGGATGAAGGTGAAAATGTTTTTTTAACAATTGAAACAAATGTGCTAAATAACCTTCATGGTAAAGTTTCTTTAGACAAATTAGAAATTATGGAAATAGAATATATAGAATGTTTTTTTATAGAAAGAAATTAAGATTTCAATGCCAACTCATGGTGCAATTGATGAGAATGTTGAAAATGAGAAAAGTGATGAAAACATTAGGCATTTTTTGTAAAACCAAGAAAGAAAGATGATTCAATAGAACAAGTCATATCTAGTGTTGCTAATGCTATTCATGTTATTAGTAAGAAAAGTCGATCAAAAGATAAGAATGCGGCTCGCCGTGCAATAACAACTGCTCTAGTTGATAAACAGCTTCAAATAAAAGAATGTTAAGTAAGATTAGTAAATGTATAAACTTAAATCCTAGAACTTTGATAAGAGCTGCTAAAAGAAGAGAAAGTATTGAAAAAGATCCTATTAATCAATGTTGGAGTTTTAGTGGTAGACTCCCAAGATCAGACATGAAATTAACTAATTAAATTAAATCTTTAATCGAAAAATTTTGGCTGTAATCTTCAAAGAGTATCCTGCTGGATGTGGACCGGGTGGGGTAAAGCGGCTCTTTAAGATATGACTCCATGAATTATATAAAAAAATTTGATGCTTCAATCTTACCATTGAATATTAGCATAAGTCAAGGATGTTTGAAAAGTGTAAACCTTGAAGGTATGTTAAATTAATAAACGAATCTCTTGTTGTTGTAAGACTCATGTACAATTTCATTGTTATTATGATATATTTCGATATATATGATGCACTTTGCATGCTAACCAAATTATGCAGGACATTTGTGGTATTACTATGCCACCTGAAAGAATCAAAGATTTTATAGCAGGTTTGTTTTGTAATCCCTCTTTAAATGGAAACTCATTTTTTTTTAAAGGATGCATTTCTGGAGAATGCGATAGATGTGGTAACTTTTCATTATTAGAAGAATGTATGCATGAAAGTAGTTTAGATGAATTTTGAAAACAATTAGTGGATGTAAAAAAATTTAAAAATATTGAGTATTCTTTAAAAGATGGTAAAATTGGAAGACGTGTTGAGCTAATTGTGGAAAAAGTTAGTGTGCATGCTTTTATTACTGAATTTAAAGATAAGTTTGTACCTAAATATGTTCAACACTCTCGAGAATGCTCATTTGGCAGTAATCAATTTCGTTTATGTAAACACATTTCAAAGTGGGAACTATATTGTCAATTGTTGATTTTGCTGAAAATTATACTCTTGCTCCACAAGAAGAAATCCAATCACAATATTATAATTCAGTGCAAGTAGCTATATTTGTTCACATTGTTTATAGATATGCTGAAGATAGTACAGAAGATAATAGATTTTTTTTGAAAGAGTACCATTTTTATGTAAGTGATAATCGATTACATTCATCCGAGTTTGTACAATATTGTTTTGATATATTTAATAAAAATTTAAAAGAGAGAGGAATTCAAATGCTAGAACATCTCATATGGTCAGATAATTGCACGGGTCAATTCAAAATGCTAGAATGTTTTATTGGCTATGTAGAGTTCATAAGGAAAATAATATCCAACACATATGGAGTTTTTTTGAAGCTGGTCATGGTAAGGGAGAACACGATGGAGCAGGTGCATGTGTAAAAAGAGATCTTGCTAGAGAGCAACTAAAATTTGAGGATGCTGCAAAATTTAGAAATGCACGTGCAATTGTAGATTGGTGCAATACCAAATTATCTACAAGAACAAGTGAGAAATCAATAACTCGACGCTTCTTTTGGTTAGTTGAAGAAAATGATATTTTTTCTCGACAGGATTGTGAAACAATTAATGGAAGTACAAAATGGCATTCATTTAAGAGTTCGAATGCAAACACATGGACAATATGGACAAGGGAGTTGGCATGCTATTGTCAATTTTGTATTGTAGGTGATTGGCAGGCATGTGAAAATATGGAATGGGTCGAACAATGGAAACAAAGAGCTTTAACGCCTACATTGACACATGTTCAACATGAAATGACAATTGAAGATAATCAAGTGTTCGCATCAGATGATTATGATCGTGTTTCAGATCTTGTACAAGAAGGTACATTATTTATTGAGTTGAATTTTGTATGTATGCATGTTTATATGAGTTAAATATAAGTCATTTTTTATTGAATTTTGTATTTATTTTTGTAGGACATGTGTATGTTGTTGTTGCACCTCAAGGGAATGAAGAGCAGACAGAGTACTGGCTAGCTAGATGTGTTGAGAGAAAACATAAGTTGGTACATACTAGAGTAGATGATGACAACTTTGAGTATCCAACTGGTTCAGTGGTTGTTGTTGGCACCTGGCTTCAAAAATATTTGATGAGAAAGAATGGCTTTCCTGCATTTGAAGATTATGAAAGACACAAGAAGATTATGCATTATTCACATTTGATTTTGGCAACCAATATAAAACTAGTTAGATATCAAGGGAGGCCTACTAATAAAGTTTTATGGACAATTTCAATGGATGATCACGAGACAATCATAGATGCATTAAAAAAAAGAGAGGATGCAGATGGTACAATAGAGTAAATAAATATTGGTAAGCATATCTAGTCGTATATATATTTAATTGATATATATATGTATATATATATATTTGTCTTTAATCATTTCCTAATTAAAGTTTTATATCATTTTTTGTTTCAGGTCTCCCAAAATTAGATGCTTTACAAAAAGAGAGGAGATGCACATATATTACAATGGAATTTCAATCTAGAGACAGGTAACTATATATAGTTCTAGATACATTTAATTGATACTTTATAATTGATTTCATATCCCCTTAAGCCATTCTCTTAAAACCCCTTAAGTCATCCTCTTATGTACCATTAATCCATCCTTTTGCAGCCCCTTAAGTCATTCTATCAACTACCATTAATCCATCCTCTTAGGACCTTGTAATCCATACCCTCATATATCTACCCTTAATTTGTCCACTTGCATCCACTTACGTCACTCACTCAACACCTCTTAATTCA
This sequence comes from Sequoia sempervirens, assembly GCA_007258455.2. NCBI lineage: Eukaryota > Viridiplantae > Streptophyta > Pinopsida > Cupressales > Cupressaceae > Sequoia > Sequoia sempervirens. Next base: position 180,690 of record VDFB02009560.1, on the reverse strand, counting down.
TCCTCTTAGGACCCCTCAATCAATATCCTCATATATCTACCCTTAATCCATCCACTTGCATCCCCTTAAGTCACTCTCTCAACACCCCTTAATCCACTTTAACTCATTTTAGGGTTTAGGGTTTATGGTTTAACTCATTCTATCAACTCCCCTTAATCCACCCTCTTGCATCACTTTAACTTATTCTCTCAACTCTCCTTAATCCACCCTCTTCCATCACTTTAACTCATTTTAGGGTTTAGGGTTTAGGGTTTAACTCATTCTATCAACTCCCCTTAATCCACCCTCTTGCATCCCCTTAATCCACCCTCTTATGTAAGTTTAACTCATTTTAGGGTTTAGGGTTTAGGGTTTAACTCATTCTATCAACTCCCCTTAATCCACCCTCTTACATCCCCTTAATCCACCCTCTTATGTAAGTTTAACTCATTTTAGGGTTTAGGGTTTAGGGTTTAACTCATTCTATCAACTCCCCTTAATCCACCCTCTTTCATCCCCTTAACTCATTCTCTCAACTCCCTTAATCCACCCTCTTACATCACTTTAACTCCTTATTATCCAACTCCTAATCCACCACCATCCATTTATCCATAATCCACCATATCCACTCATTTCCTGTCCACCATCCATTCTATCCCTCTGTCCACCATCCATGTCCTTCAACTCATTCCTCTCCAACTCCCCCTTAATCCACCCTCTTACATCACTTTAACTCATTTATCAACTCCTTAATCCACTCTCTTCATCCTTTCATTTATGAACTTCCTTAATCCACCATCCTTCAGCTCATTCTATCCAGCTCCTTAATCTACCACTGCATCCATAATCCACTCTCGCCCCATCCATGCAGCTCGTTCTCGGCTCCCTTAATCCGCCCTCTTACATCCTTTCGCTCGTTTTAATCAGCTCCCCTTCAATCCACATCATTACATTCCCTTTCATTCATTATCAACTCAACTCCCTTAATCCACCCTCTTGCATCCCCTTAATCCACTCTCTTACATCGCTTTAACTCATTTTATGAACTCCCCTTAATCCACCCTCTTGCATCCCTTCAACTCATTCTATTGGCTCCCCTTAATCTACCCTCTTGCATCCCCTTAATCCACTCTCTTACATATTTTCAACTCATTCTCTCAATCCCCCTTAATCCACCCTCTTACATCACTTTAACTCATTTTATCAACTCCCCTTAATCCACCCTCTTTCATCCCCTTAATCCAACCTCTTAGGTCCCCTTAATCCATCCTATGGCTAACATCATTTGAATTTGTATGGAATTTACTATATGCAATTCTTTTCTTGCATGAATTTTTTACTTAAATGACTCGTAAAAATTGTAGTTACTTACATTAATTATTTTTGCAAGTTCTCATCAAGTCGGTCTACAATGTGATTGTTGAACTGAAAAACTATTTTATCTGGAGACTATGTAAATATCAATTTTTGGTATTCACCTAAAAGTTGATAAGCTTTAATTGTATCTACATGCACATATATGTTTCATCATGTTATATAGTTGTACATTAAACTTCTTGATGTACATTATATATGTTTGTTCGATGTCACTTTTTAAATATCTTATTCAAATTCTATAGATTATACATATTTCATGTGTCTTCTATTTACCACATTTTATATAATTATTCAATTGTATAGATTATACATTAAATATACATACAAGGAGATGGTTTTTTGTTTATTGATTCAAATATTTGCTATGTAATTGGAAAATAGTTAGAATTACTTGCCCTTAATTTATTATGAATATGATTTAAGAAACTATTTAAGGAATGTTTTAATTTGTCACCTAACCATCTGATAAGTTATATATATATGAAATTTGATTCTAGATAAGAATTATTATATAGTGCATGTATTACTTGAAAATTTGATAAAATATAAATATATAGATATGTATATAAATGCATATAATTATGAAAATGAACATAACATGATCTCATAATTGACTGCATATATAATCATCATATTAAAGTCAACTGATATAAATAAACACACATATATGATAATAACATGTTCAAAATAAAACTAGAGATCTACATAGTCCATAAAATTTATATGTCAAGTCCAACACATATATTGAAATGAAACTAGAGGTTTGTAGTCCATAAAATATAAAACTATCTAACTCTCAGGCTGATCGTCAAATCAAGTCTCCTCTTTGTTCCACGTTGACTAGATGTACCTGCATCATGCTGTAAAAGAGTTCAAGAAACTCGAAATTAGATTTAAATTTATTTAGAAATTTTGATATAATTAAACATATTTAAAATTGAAAATATAAACTTTTAGATTAAAAAAACTAATTAAATATCGACTAAATATATTAAAAATGATTTCTAGTATGCATAAATTACCATATGGTCATGTGAATCAACTGGCACATTTTCTTCAACAGGTAACATAACTGTCTGTTGAGAAGATGCAAATGCCTGATCCGCTATATCCTGCATATTCATATAAAGCAAACAATATGTGAAAACCTTGATATATATATATATATATAAAATGTTCGTAAAAATTGTATAGGAGATTTAAAGTAAAGTTTACAACCTCGAATGATATGACCTCATGATCACGCACCTGAGATTGCCCATGAATAGATGTCAATGATGTCTCAGGTGCGCGGCCCGCCATGGTTATCTCATCAAATCCCTACATATAGATGTACAACAGTTCATATAGATCATTCACACATGTGTATGTAAATGTAAAAATTAAATTAGATCTATGATGTGTATTTAATTTAAACTTAACAAACTTTTGAAAGCACGCACCTGAGCTGATGATGTCTCAGGAGCGCTCACCACTGTAACTTGTGGCTCGTCAATACTAGGAATAGTATGACTTCCCTGCATCTAGATATAATATATCAATTCACACATGTGTACAAATTCAAATTAAATTATATATATATATGGACACACAAATTATTTAATATATTTTGGTTCAAGTACCTGTCGAAAAGGTGAGCCCAAATCTACAGCACTCGACATATACACACGATGATGATATTGAGTTCGGGCATCACGTCATCATGTGTCTATACACCAAACACAAAATTATTGAATTAATATTATATTATATATATAGTTTGATGTTATTATTTACATGAATTTTTTACATTTCAAACTTGAATTAAATTTAAGTTCAAAAGATGAACATACCTGTGTGGGACGATCCTCAGAATATAGTAAATTTAGGTATGATCCCCCCCAGATGCATGTGCCTCACCTGAAGTGGATGTCTGAGTATCCCTATAGCCCGAGCCTCCATGCTCTGTATTGGCCACTTCAGTGGCCGCGTGTGTAGTCTGCTGAGTGAGATGTCCTGAAAGTGAACTCAATGCTCCTAGTGTAGATAACATGGTTTGCTGCTGAAATGCAGCGGGAATACCAGGAGAAGGAGGAGGAACAAGAGGCGCAACTGGAGCACGTCGCTGAGGATCGACACGTGCTCCTAGTCTATGTTGGGGCATGCCACGCCCAGCTCCCTGAAATGACCTCATATCAAAATAGTTGGGTTTTTTACCCAACTCAAACTCAGCCCATAACTTTCTCAAAAAATATAAGGGCACCTCACTGTTGCCATGTGGTGGAGTATCAAACACCATCCACCATCTCTCCCAAAAATTTGCAGCTATCTGCGGGTGCCTACACCATAAAATTGAAATTCTTTTTTTTGTGGGTGGTATTGGTTCGTTTGTTTGGGGGTTCACAAAATATTGGCACATAGCTTGTTTAGTGATTTTTAGGTCATTGATTTCTTTATATGACAGCCCATCTGCATAGAATTGTCTCCTCTCTTCTCTCCATTGATGGAACCTATCTAGGTCCGCATCGATAGATCGAACAGAATCGACAATAGTTTGCATTGTAGATGCAAACCGTGCGAGATGTGGAGGGATTCTAGTCTCATTTTTTATGAGATCTATGTTCCCTTGAATCACAACTAAGTTGGCTCGAATATTGTCTCTTAGTTGATTTTGGTCAAATGGAGGAGGGGGTGGGGGTTCAGGTGGTGGAGAATGCGGAGGTGAGTGAGGCATATCCTCATGTGGTGGGGTGGGGTGTGCACCAGGATCTATAGGAATTTCTGGATTAGGCATGAAATCCTCTAAAGTGAAAAGTGGATCCATGGACGAGAAATGATATGGCAACTGCATGTTAAACAATTAAAAAATATATATCAACAAACTAATTAAATAATGCACACAATTTCAAAGTTATTTAAAAATCACATTGAACATGCACAAATTCAAAATATATTTCATTTATAACATTAAAATTCAATTTATAACATTAAAAAATCATAGCATTAAAAATTCATATTATAAATGAGAGTTGAATAGAAACCGATAGTCACTTAAGAACTATAAATGAGAGTTGAATAAAAATAGAAGGTTAGTAGAACAAGTGATGAAAAATATTGAAAATCATTGAAGACAATTCATAAATCAATCATGAGAAATTCCATATAGGGATAGTAATTAAGATACATTGAATTATTATCCAAGTGACTCCTACAATACCTATTTTTTATAAGTTTTAAGTGTCTCTCTTGGAACCTATGGTTTGTAATTCATGTACAAATTAGAGTTAGGGTTGGGGTTAGGGTTAGGGTTAGGCTTAAGATTGGAGTTAGGGTTAGGGTTATAGATAATTAGGGTTAGGGTTAGGGTTAGGGATAAGGTGAGGGTTAGGCTTAATATTGGGGTTAAGGTTAGGGTTAGAGTTAGAATTAGGGTTAGGTTTGGGTTAAAATTAGAGTTATTTTTTGGGCATAGGTTTAGGGTTATGGTTAGGAAAAGGGTAAAAATTAGAGTTACGATTGGGGTTAAGGTTAAAACATGAGTTAGGGTTGAGGATAGGGTTCAGGTTAGGGTAAGAGTAAGAACTAGAGTTAGTTTTGGGGTTAGGGTTATGGTTAAGGTTAGAGCTAGGGTTAAAATTATGGTTAGGGTTAAGGTTAGAGATAAAATTATGGTTAAGGTTAGGGTTATGATTAGAGATTGAGTTAGGGTTACGGTTAGTGTTTGGGTTAAAATTAGATTAAGGGTTATGGATAGGGTAACAATAAGAATTGGAGTTATGGTGGGGATTAGGGTTATGGTGAAAATTAGTGTTAGGGTTAAGATTAGGGTTTGGGTTAAGATTAGAGATAGAATTAGGGTTAGGGTTAGGGTTATGGGGTTGAGGGTGAAGTAAGTCTCTAATTTCTCCAACTGGGCCTGAGAAAAATCTTGTCACTACAATCAAACTTAGGTGCATAAAGTTTTTTAGCTTACTTTTTATCTCCCTATTCTTCACTTTCTATATTCCTTGCTCATTTCTTGTAGATGGAACTTCTTACCATATTGAAACATTTTTCAAAAGATAAGGCTTCTCTCATATATTTTCATTGATTCAAATATTTTTCTATTAATCTATATTGTTTCTCCTTAATAGATTATTCCTAAGGGATGAGGGGAATGGTTTCAAATTCTTCTTCATCTTCCTATAAAACATGGGGTTTTAGGAATTCAAAAGGGTGTCACATGTTGCTCTACTATTTTTTTTTGTTGATTTTTCCCTCCTTTTGGGATTTTTTATGATTAAATATTCAACCAACTTCCTAGAATTAGCCCATTTGACTCCTTTAGCCTTGATTTAGAATTTGAAAATTCTTTTAGAATTCCTCTTTTTCTCCTTACCCTTTTTTCAATAAAATTTTATGATACCTAAAATATTTCTTATTTCTCATTGGACTTACAAAAATAAAATAGGGAAATGACTATAATATTTAAGTATGTTATGAGTGCCCTAGTTATGGGGCCACTAGTGTTATATAATAAAGAATGTAATTTTAAAGTGGCATTGATAAAAAGGTTTGTACATGTAGGTTTATTTTGGAGCTTGTAAAAAGGAAAGAAATTAAAAGATAGCTATTTAATTAAATCCTAAGATTGAGAGTGGTATTCTTGTTTATCCATTAATTTTACTTGAATAGATTGGACACCATATTTTCCTATCACTAGAGATTAGAGGAGGGAACCCCATTTATTTCCATATATAGTTAATGGATGAAAATTCATAAATCAATCATGAGAAATTCCATATAGGGATAGTAATTAAGATACATTGAATTATTATCCAAGTGACTCCTACAATACCTATTTTTTATAAGTTTTAAGTGTCTCTCTTGGAACCTATGGTTTGTAATTCGTGTACAAATTAGAGTTAGGGTTGGGGTTAGGGTTAGGGATAAGTTTAGGGTTAGGCTTAAGATTGGAGTTAGGGTTAGGGTTATAGATAATTAGGGTTAGGGTTAGGGTTAGGGATAAGGTGAGGGTTAGGCTTAATATTGGGGTTAAGGTTAGGGTTAGAGTTAGAATTAGGGTTAGGTTTGGGTTAAAATTAGAGTTATTTTTTGGGCATAGGTTTAGGGTTATGGTTAGGAAAAGGGTAAAAATTAGAGTTACGATTGGGGTTAAGGTTAAAACATGAGTTAGGGTTGAGGATAGGGTTCAGGTTAGTGTAAGAGTAAGAACTAGAGTTAGTTTTGGGGTTAGGGTTATGGTTAAGGTTAGAGCTAGGGTTAAAATTATGGTTAGGGTTAAGGTTAGAGATAAAATTGTATTAGGGTTTCTAATTTTAGCTCACCTAAGGGGAGAGAGGTTTCTAAGAGGTTTCTAGTTTTACGTTTTAGGGTTTAGATTTCTAAGTTATGTCCAATTTAGGTTTAGATAAAATATAGTTTTCAATTTATAATTTAACGTTATTTATTTTTTAAATACAATTTAAAACTATTAAAAATTGAAATAAAATGCATTAAACAAAAAAAAACTTAAATACTAATTAAAAAACAAAAAAACAAGATACAAAGCAAAAAAGGGCAGAAATCAACCAACCTGGAGGTCTCAGAGGTCAAGTGTGTTGACGGGAGGAGTGAGCAACAGCCTCTAAACACGTACGCGCTCTTGCTAGACTTCTCTCGATTCACCAAAAATAGTGGATAAAATGAAAAGCCAGTAGTTTATTTAAATAAATAAATACTTTTCAATAGCGCGTACGCGTTTAGAAACGTGTATGCGTTAGTAACGCGTACGCATTATGAAACGCGTATGCGTTTGTAACGCGTACGCGTTTCATAACGCGTACGCATTTTAGGCTCGCGTACCCGTTCATGAGCGCGTATGCGTTCGGATTTAGGTTCGGGTACCCGTTCCGTAACGCGTACACGTTTTTTAAAAATGCGTACGCATTTATTGCGAGATTTTTTTTGTTGCCCGAAATTTCCCCTCTTCATGTACTCAACTTCTTGCTTTTACCCTCCTTCATACTCGGGTGTGCAACTAAAAGATGAATTTTATTGTTGGAAACTAGAGGTTTAAACTTTTTTAAGCTTCTAATCACATCAAAAACATGTTTCTCAACAAATGTATATTTCTACTCATAATCAGCAAGTCCTTGACTAAAGATAGCTATTGGCTGTTCTAAATTATCACTATTTTTCTGAACCAGCATAACAGAAATTGAACTAATGCTGCCAAAAGCATACAAGATGAAATCTTTAGACAAATCTGGATTTACCAATGTTGGGGCTGATGCTAAAGCTTCCTTGATTTCTTCAAAACTACATTTGGCTTCTCTAGTCCAACTGAAAATTGCATTCTTTTTAAGCATGGTAGTCAAAGGCTGTAGTAAATTTGAAACATCAGGAATGAACCTCCTTAAAAAATTGATTCTACCTAAAAAGCTCTACAATCCTTTCTTGTGATTGGGTAATGGCAATTCAAGTATGGCCTTAACTCTTTTAGGGTCAATGGTAATTCCCTCTTTTGATACTATGTGACCTAACAACTTACCTTCATGAACTGCAAAGATACTCTTTTTCAGATTGAGAGATATTCCATACTCTCTACATTTTTCAAAAACTTGCTTAAGATGTGATAAGTGCTCATCTGCATCCTTTGAATAAACAATTACATCATCTAGATAAACAAGCAGAAATTTATGAATTAAATTCTAAAACGTCGTATCCATGGCATGCTGAAAAGTGGCACCAATGTTAGATAAGCCAAAAGGCATTCTCTTGTAAGCCATAGTGCCCCATTTTGTTGTAAATGATGTTTTATATTGATCCTTTTCTTTGACTAAGATCTGGTTATAACCAGAATACCCATCCAGAAGAGAAAATCTCTTAGAACCAACAACAACTTGAAGAATCTGTTGCATAGAGGGTAAGGGGCAATGGTCTTTTAAAGACGCTCTATTAAGGTCTCTAAAATCCACACATAATCTTATCTCACCATTCTTCTTTCTAACCAAAATAAGGTTAGAAACCTAGGATGTGTATTTAATTGGAAATACAATACCTCCCTCAACTAATTTGGTCAGCTCTTTGATCATTAAAGGTTGGAGCTTGGGGTTCAAAGGTCTCTGTTTTTGTCTAACAGGCTTGGCACCAGGCTCTAACTCAATTGTATGTTGTGCAATATGAGGATCAAATCCTTTTAAATTAGAATATTTCCAAGCAAAAACATCATGATACTCCTGGCATAAAGCAATAAAAGTTTTTCTATCTTCAACTGAACAAATTTTACCTAATTTGAGAAGCTTACCTTTAAAAATTTCCACTTCTTCATAATGATCTTCTTTGACTTGAATGCTGACTTTTTTTTTCTTAAGCTGGTCATCAGTATTGAATATGGACTCCAAGGTAACCAGTCCTTTGGGAAGTTTGTTTGTCTTCAGCTATATCACTTGATCGTCATACTGTTGTTTAATATTTTCCTGGTTTACTACAAAAAATTGATCTTCTTGGAGTAGAAAGGTTAAATCTACTCATCACTTTCAAATACCTGCTAGTTGATGTTGTTATCAGGAATTGATGGCCTGATTACAACCTTAACATACTGATGTATTTTATCCTTTTTGATATCACTTGGGATATCAAATTGTGCTCCAATCGCTGCAAGTCTGTTGGCATGTTTATTTTGATTTCTTGGAATAGAAATCAAATTGAGGGCATCAAACCCCTCAATTATGTTCCATACTTTGTTTCTATAAGATTTCAAGGCATCATTCTTGGCAACATTCAGGCCTCTAACCTAATTAACTATTAATTTGTTGTCTCCATAGACTTTCAAATAGTTAATTCCTCTTTTGCTTGCCCACTCAAGGCCTTGAATGAGTCCTTCATACTCAACAATGTTTTTAGAACATGCAAAAGCAAAACAAAAGGTTGAAAAGTACTTATCACCCTATGGAGAAACCAGCATTGCACCTCCACCTGCTCCATTCTTGCTTCTAGAACCATCAAAAAATATTTCTCAAAGTTCATTTTGTTGTTGTAACAGCCGATCTGTTCCCTTTTCAAGGTTTGGAACTTTTGCATCAGGTTCAAGCATCACATAATTTCCCATACCAGCATCCTGAATAAGGTCTTCAGGACTGTCTAACACATTTTCAACTACCCATTCATGTAACAATACATCAGGAACAACTTCTTCTTGAAGTTCTTGAGCGGAAGCCAGTTCACTGTCAGTAAAAATGACACAATTTGTGTTTGTAGTAGTAGGAACAGTGTTGATAGGACTTGGGTTATATGGCTCAATGTGATCTTTGGCCAAATTTTTAGATTTAATGGTAACTTCGGTTCCATATCTCGTTCGAAATAGCATATGTGACCAGCCAGCTGACACATAAACTCCTATCTTAGTTGTAAAATCTCTAGAGAGGTATAAAGCAAAGAAAGGTGGAAGATCTATAACACATATGTCTTGAGGAACTGAAAATTTTGGACAAGTGTGAAGAGTAAGACTCAAACCTTTTATAACACCTAAGGTATTAATAGAGGCACCATCCAATTGAATCACTCCTTTCTCTAAAGGCTGATATTTTAGTCCAAGTTTGTCAGCAATTTGTTTTGGCATAACAAAGCTACTAGCTCCACTATCTACCATACAGTTGTGGACTAACTTATCACCTATGATTATAGGCACATAAAATGGAGGTGGTTTGATGTCTTTTCCTGCCCCTTTGTTGGGTTGTTTATCATTTTCTTGAGGATCATTTGTCAATACAGCTCTAACTTGACCTATTGGAGACTCAGACTCATCAGACATTTTTATATTTGACAAGACTGACTGTAACATGTCTTTTTAACTTGGGATAGCTAATGAATCCCACATAGACATCGTTACATTTAACTTTTTCATATTATCAATAATATTATAAGGTACAAATAGGTTTGCTTTATGATGTACCTTTATGCCAGCATGATCAGCTTGCAAGTGTGGCTGCTCCTTAACTAGGAGTTGTTGATTTCTTTGCAAAATAGGAGTTACTTGAGATGTTGATGGTTCTGCAACTGTTGTTTTTCCTTTATCAGTTGCTTGATCAAGTTCAAAAGCTCTTTTCTTTGCCCTTGTATTAGTTGCAACTAGAGAATTATCTGCATTCAATCCACAGAATTCTTCCCCTTGCCAGTTAAGTAAGGTAGTTTCATTTGTAAGTTGATCTTGGTTTTGTGGAGATGCATCATTGAGTGCGTTCTGTTGTGAACCTGAAGCATTATGTACCATAAGTGCTTGATTTATAACTCCATTGGAGAATGTAGCTTGATTATGTGGTTGGTTGCATGGGTAGCACCATTCATAATCAGCATCCAAGTTATTTTGAACAAGGACAAGGTCCCTAACTGTACTAACAGGTGCTGGATTATATTCTTGAAAAGGCCTTTGATTCACATTATGTCTAGGACCTTGGAAATTTCCTTAGTACTACTACCTATTACCTTGAAATGGTTGATTTGAAGTCTGATTCTATTGCTAATAAGGCCTAGTGTAAGATTGTTTCTTTTCTAAATTCACCAACTTGTTACCAAAGGTCTGCAAAATGTTTTCAATCTTTTGTTGGCTCTCTTTTATTTCTTGCAACTCCTGGGACTATACTAGAACAACATATTATTGCTTACCAATGGCTAGTAAAGCTGGTATAGCAGGTAATGGTGTAAATGATGGATTTTGAAGAGGCATATTTGGTTGTATCTCTGGAAAAATAGGCATGGATGGCCTAGGAGCAATCTTTCTTACCTGTATTAAGCAGTTTTCTACTCTAATTGCTATTTCAAATGCATCTGGTAGAGAAACACCTCCCATTGACTGTATCATAACAACTATATCGTTGTTAAGAGCCTTCAAAAAGTACAAAAATGCATATTTTGGAGGTGGTCTCACTGTTACAAGGATTTTGTCCCAAGTCCTTTGAAACCTAAAATTAAAATCATTCATTTGCTCCTGAGGAGCCCTCTTAATTGTAGTCAATTGCTCTGATAGAGACAAGTTATTAGACCTATCCTGAAACTGCTTGTGTAATTTTTCACCCAACTCATCCCATGTTGCAATTGAACCTACTCCAAGACTCCTGAACCATTGTAATGCTCTTCCTTTGAAAGATGTTGCAAATAGCCTTACAGCTACGTCTTCTTGTGAAATATGATGAACACCACATAAGGAAGCAACATCCCTTATGTGCTCAATTGGAGTTGTTTGGTCTTCACCAGTAAAGATTGGAAAGCTCTTCAAAGCTACCACTGGTATATCATTATGTTGTGCCAAATTTAATGGATTGCATCCATTAAATGGCACAAAGGGTTGATTTATGGGAGCAGCCATTAGAGGTGGCTGAGGTGGATTCAAATGTGTAAGAACAACAGCTGATGAACTTACTGCAGCAGCAAAACTTGAAGATGAAAAAGTTACAAAACCTATTTGACTAGCAAATGCAGTTGGACTACTTGAAGGAGACCTTATTGTTCTAAGGCTTGGTGAGGCTGAACGATTCTCAGTCTATTTTTTAGATGGTCTTCCTCTCCTCCTTAGTGGAGAAAACATTGATTCTGGCTTAACACTAGGTGGTGTAGATTGTACTCTCTTAGAAGGAGGTACTCTTTTTGCTATTCTGCCTTGTCTTTTGGGTGGTGACAGCTGCAAAAATTCAAACTCTCTTGTACTTCTTGTTTGTACTCTTCTCATAAGCTATGACAACACTGGTTTTGCTATTCTTTCACCTCACAAAGTCGCCAAGTATGCTAAAATAACTTTTTCAAAGTTTGAAACTTGCTGGTTGCATACCAAACCAATAATATGATGTGGAACTTGTCCCACCGGGCGTGCCAAAATTGTTAACACTTGGATTTTGCACCCTATTGAATATGAAATTCAACAACCCAGTGTAACATGGGAATGATCTTAAAAGGTATGAGATATGAATAAGACCAAACCTCCGGGAAAGGTTGGCTTCCTATGCTGGTAATATCACCTAAACTATTGATTTTGAAGGAAAAAGGAGGAAGACTGCTAATGAAAACAATTAAAATTAAAACTGGTAACTGGTATTCCTTGTGGTGATACACCTAATTGACGGGAATTATGAAACAAAAGATAAACATACACTAGAAAACTGATGATAGTTTCTTGCATTTACACAACATAAATTTTGTAAGACTTATGCATAAAGACTTCATGAAAAGGCTTGATTTGCATATATTTTCAAGAAGGAAAGATGAATTCCACAACTTTTAAAAAAATTAAATGCAAAACTAATAAGCACAGTTCACAATCTGCATAACACTAAAGAAGAATGAAGGAAAGATGAAACTAACACTAGATTCCAAGGTAATTTTTGTACTCCATATTCCCAAATGAATCACAAAACATACATAAGTTGAGAAAGGATTGTTGAGAAATCACTAACTCTCCAAATCTGCATAATCTGAACTAACTACAAATGAGTTACAAATGTGACTAAATAGTCATTTCCAACAACCTGGGTTGGATGCACATAATTAGCCTAGAATATAGCTCCTAAATCATCTCCAAAAAGACTTCAAATGGTTGGAAAATTCATGCAAGACTTAAACAAACCATGACCACCTCTAAAAATGCTCCATATTGAGCCAACAAGTCTAAAATGACTCCAAATGCCTTTAAAAAATAAAATAAGGAGGCTCATATATAATCTCCTCATAGTTCTCAACTTCCTAAAAGGAAATTAAAGCCTCCCTATATGCTTTCCTTATGTTGGAAAACAAAACTTAACTTACCAAGATTTTCTCATAGTCATAAATACAAATACAACCGTCCCTCCATATGTTGAAAACTCCTTGACTTAAACAAATGGGAATATAAGTTTATTTGCATTTGGAAGTAATGTTTGAATTAAATGATTTATATATTATCATTTAAATTCAAGCATTTTAGAAGATGAAGATATGCAAAATTAAAACTACATGTATTGGCCAAGGAGACAAAATGTTAATAAGTCAAAAGTGACTTAAAAATGCTATAGTCATAGAGGCTTGGGGTATTAGTTTGCATTGTATTTTGATAAAATAAAGGCAATAAATTCCTATTCTACCGACCTCATACATTAGGGTTTTCTCAAAACCTAAAACCAATGCAAAAGAAAGAAAAAGTTTTTTTATTTTCACCGAGCCCAAAGAGGAAAACAACGTAGCCAACTATGAGGGTTTTTATTTTGGAGTTCAAGCCTTCTAGAGATCACAGAGGCATCATAACTTCTTTTTATGTTGCTTATCTAAGGGCACCACCATGGGTAATCTAGAGCTTTTCAGTCTTTACAGCCACCATAGGGTTTTGAGAGAAGCTTTATGAGTGATTCCCATGGCAGAATCTAGCATTTTTACCTCTATTCTGGCATAATTATCACATCAGAACTCAAAGTAAGCTTTTACAAGCATATTCCTTATTTATTTTTGAAGAGATAACACTTGAAAACGAGCCCTGTCTATTTAAAAGAATGAAAATTCTTTCCCATAAATTTTGAATATTTCCTGTGTCTTTTAGGTTTTGGCCTTTGAATATCTCATGGTATTTTTTGAAGTAGATGCAAGGGTTCGACGCATCTTTTCTACTTCTTCATGAACTTTACTTTCACTGTCTGTAGGCTGTGAGCTTCATTGTTACATTTTTCTGTAGATTTTCTTATGGGTATCTTTGAACAAGCCACAAGCTTGAGCTCTCTCCATGATGAGTTACTCATTCTATGCTTTTCATGGTCGACCAAGGTTTATTGTCTTAATAATTTCCATATACAGAAGAAAACTAGCATATTGGATTTTATCTTTTTTGTAAGCTAAGCCTCATTCTGGGTTTGATTTCTTTTGGCTAAAACCTCCTTATTTACAGATCTAGGTTTTTGTGTGTCTTTTAAAAAAATCATCACTATTCTTTTAATGGCTATAGCTATATTCCCAGTTAACTACTCTATATGAAATGTTGATCTTTCCATTCTTGCTCAACTTTTATATTCTTTGAATATTTTTTTATAAAAACTTGTGTATTTGCTCATATTGAACTGTAACATCACCTTTCAACTCTGATGGCATTGTATCTCTATTGAATATAGATAAATGCATTACATAAATTATTCTATTATCAAAGATATTAACTATTGTCGTTTCTCGTGAGCTGGAGCTGTTGCAGAAATACACATCTTCCTTGCATTTATTCTTTGTACCCATTTTATTCTCAGTCTACTGTAGCATTATACATTGTTTACTGTTGTATCTCTGTTATGCATAGATACGAGCTTCACCTTGCATAATTCTGAGTTTTTTCTTGTTTTCTTAGCTTGCCCTCTCACTATGAGGACACAATAATTGTGTTTTATAGAACTGTCCATTTTAAATGCTATTGCTTTGTGACGGTCAGAACATAACCCTCTTTCAATTCTTGACATTATCATAGGAGCACATTATATCTTCCACTGTCATAAGGTTAAGGCATTGCTATTGTCTTTTTGATAGGAATTTGTCATTAACCTTTTGAAAAATGGGTCTTAATGCTTGATAGTTGCTATGAATTATGTTGTATCTCATGAATTGTTTACTTTGCTCATTCACAGTCTAATGTATGTTGATATTTGTGGAGAGATTTATCAATGAGTAAGTTGTCCTTGCATTTCATTACTCCTTACCATGGTGATAAGATATGACTCTTTTGCTTATTTATAAAACTTCACTCCTTTCAATGAATGGGCTAGCTCTTGCTATAGCATTCATAATATCATTGTCACTAGTGATCTTTCATCATTATGATGTAGCCTATGCATTACTATATGGAAGTTCTATCTTTCATGACTACTTCCTCATGATCCTTAAAATGACAACATCTTGATTAACAATTGCACCTTTATGGAATCAGCTCTATGCGATTATGTTTGATAGCACTATAAGCTTGTAACAATTATACTCATAATTTAAAACACACTGTACTCCTTATTATGAGTTGGGCTCAATCCTTGTGGGAGCCACATTTATCCACGCTCATTTGATCTGAACATAATTGCACCTGTAGCTGCACATGAAGCAAACATATTAGAAAAACATATGTGCATTTCAAGTGTGTTTGACAATTTTAATGGTTTTTTGGCAACACTTGTAATACACATGTTTATTAAATGTGGATCAGGACTAACTTATACATGTATGGGTAAATGAACATATATGGTGCATAACCTGTCATTGCTTAGAGTGTTGCTCTAACACATTTTCTGATTAATTGCAGGAAACGGGAACCTTAAGGAGCTAGGAACAGATCATGACAACTGAACGACAACCAGCCAAGAAGACCTCAACAAATAACCAGTCATTCACATGCAATGACTGGTTACCCTCCCTATATGCACTTTTTAAAAAAAAAAAACCGTTTACTCATTCATGTATATGTTGATTTTGTTTCGCATTGAATAAGCAAACCACAGTTAAACTCATGGCTTGGTGAGTTAAATGAATATTTCTCTCAATAAAATAACTTTTCTCATAAAAGATGTGCAAAATCTTTCTATGTTTCATACATTTATATAAATGTAATGATTTTAAATTCCTGCAATCTTTTAAGGTTATTTCATTTGTATGATTGAATGCAACATATGGAGGTTAAAAATGTACCATTTGCATGAAAGTTTAAAGGGTTCTACTTGATTGAACCTGTAGGTGAAAATATGGTAACAATAAGAAAGGCTCTATGATTTATTTTACAACTATAAACCTAATGTGAATCTAGGGTTTTAATGAATACAAATTAATGTTTGAAATCTAGGTGTCTTAGATTTAGCTAAACATTTAAATATATAACTTATCTTTATTTGTAAACTTGATCTATAATATTAGGGTTTAGTGTTATCAAGTAAATGTAACGAGACATTTTTGGGTTTTTAAGAGCTAATTAGAATATTTATACCCAAAATGTATTTGTCTAGAATATCAAATAGTTGCAAAGGATTCTAAATAATATTTGTTAAAATATTTTTCTTAGGATATTATAGGAATGTGCTCTTTGGGATGTCTAGCTAGAAAGGATTAGTTGCATATTTAAAGACAAAGTTTCCTCTTGGAAAACAAGTTTGATAAGAAAAATGAGGTAGTTATTTCTTCTTTTACAAAAGATTCTCTAAATTTTAAAGAGGTTAATTTCTTTCCTCTAGAGAAAATAATATTGAGTAATTTGGAGATTGGTCCCCCTTCCCAATTAGTGGGGTAATTGATAAAAAAAATTGCATTGGTAGCTTCATGGAGAAATCCTTTAGATTTCTTTATGAGGTTAATTATGATGGAGCTTCTATAGGAAGAATAGGGTAGGTAGGATGTCAATACCTTAGTTCAATATTTTTTTAGGTAGTTCACCAAAGGTAATTATTTTGATATAGTCCTTACATTAAACAATGGAGTTTAGATGGATCCCTTTCTTAATGGAATGAAGCTACTAGTCTCAACAAGGTGCAAACATTTCATTGTAGGATGAGATTCTAAGGTGATTATTTCTAGTCTATTCAAAGGAGCTACTAAAAACTAGAAATTTAATAATATTCTATTAAATATGTAAAATTTATGGCAAATGCTTGAGGAAGTGGTTCTTCTCCACTATTTAGGGATTGTAATGAGTCAACAAGTTTTCTATCAAATATTATTATAGATCAATGTCCTTTCTCAAATCTAATTAGTGAGTGGGAAAATTCATGAGATGGCCTCATTTTCATCATTAATAAGGATTTTCCATCAATCAAAGGGATCACCCCCCAATTTTATATCCCCTTATATAAAAAAATAAAAGCATTACTTAAGTCTCCAATTCTTTAAAATTATTATTTAAGATACTTGGATAAAAATTGATTTTGTTTGATAATCAACCATCCAATATGGTAAATGCTTTTTCTTAGTATGATAGATTAGTAGGATAGAATTATAGATTTAGCCATTAATATTGCATTTTCTCTAGTGGCATGTGTAAAAGAGCTCCTTGTTTATGATAGAATGTGTAGTATCGTAAATTGTCACCCTTGACAATTTCACTCTATGTTTTGCTCCCCCCTAAGTGCTTGAGCCCAATTATGCTTACTAATTATCTATTTTATTACTATCTTTGATATATTAAATTAATTTTGGAAAATTAAATTAATTTTTTATTTCATGAGCACCTTAAATTCAAAATAGGATCAGACAAGGATTCCCTTGGCCTTGTATCTCCTATTTTGGCCCAAAATTTAATACTTTATTGTTGGCCTTAATTTGTTTGTAAATTTAAAATCATTTATCAGCTTATCAAAAAAATAATAAAAGAAAATTTGAAACTCGTATAAATATAATTATTTTCCTCCATTTGAACACCTAATGAAATTTTGATCAATCAAGCAATTCAAAAAGACAATCAAGGCAATTACAAGAGCATAATAAGTAGCATTTCTACAACACTTTATCATTCAATATCATGTTTGCAAGCATCATCAAATCCATGTTCATGCATAGTAAAATATTTCATGTTTTATGCTTATGATTGTTATGAGCAATAAAATTTGCAAGATCTTCAAACAACTATCAATTTCTCCTTATATGAGATGTGACAAATGGCTTCAATCCATTAAGGATGTAGATTTGAGTGGTAAGTTATAATATAGTGATTTATCATTTATTTTTTATCCATCTACCTTTGCTCAACTTAGGGTAAGCACTCTTTATCAACATCATCATAATATTTTGTGGAGGTGGAAACACCAAAATGAGGTTTGACAAAGACAAGCCCCTATATGACACAATCATTCTTCTCTTTTCTTTTTTGTAGGTTACAAATCCGAAGTGAATTAAAGAAGATTGAAGACCTAAAGACATCAAACCCTAGATCAAACATGCAAACACCTTTTTTCATCAAATTAGAGAAAGATTGATTATTCATCGATTGATGAGCTTCATAAGCTAACTCTGATGGAGAAAAACCTATAGATTTTTATGATCCTGTGTAGACTCTAAAACTCTAAAAAGAACTATTTTTAGATAAGGGAACCCTGATGCAATGCTAGAGGAAGAAAACAAACTCTCTCAATCTCATTAGACAAAACTCAAAACATCCTTGTTTGATTACTCATCACTACTTCACTTTTCCTTCCCAAAACTTAATTCAAACACTCAAATTTGCATTAAGAGTTCCAAAATCCTTCAATGACCTTCAAAACACTTTAATAATCTCAACTTAACCCAAAAAAAACTATTACAAGGTCTTCCCTTTCATCTTTTCATCATTCTTTCATGGTTGTCCTTAGTGTGCAGCTATGGCACTCACAAGCCACAACTTAACTTCCCAAGACATAAACAAATGATTCAATACTTAAAGTAACTCTTACCTGATGAACATAACTTGAGAAAACTCAATTTACACCCTCTGATCATAGATTCTTTGTTTGTTGAACAAACGCTCCATGACTGCCCCTATTTCTTGTAGCATTCCACTCACACTCTGTTAGAGATATGTTTTATTGCAGACCTTAACTTCAAACTATAACAAGCTTTTTAGATTCCTTTTTAAGGTTTTTAAATAATATCTAGAATACAGGGTATGTTGTTTTGGAGAATATGTCTCAATCTAGACTGGTAATGTGCCAATTTAGGCCTAATTAGGCTTTACACCAAAAAGGGCTTATTGACTTTTAGTCTTCCAATCTCAAACCTAAACAACCAACACTTCAAAAATATTTCATTAGACTTGAATAAGCATATTTGATCATCCAAATTCCACTTACCAAGACATTTTCACAAACCCTAGGTGCTTAGCACACTTAACTTCCCTGTTTTCTATCTGTACCCAGATTTATAGTCAAGAATTCTCAATTTCCACCCTTAAATCTTAAACATCAGGATTTAAAACCTTAAGAATATGAAAATATATGGAACAAGGAATCTTCACACCAATTATTAGCAAATTCCAATGGTCAGATTCAGAGAAAGACAATTTTTAATAACTTTGTTTACCCTAGAACAGGGTTTTATCTGTTTATAGGAAAAACTCAATATCTCTTTCAAAACTGCATAAATTTACATGAGAAAAAATATGTATGGAAGGTGACTGAGACCATTACCACATACAACCAATTAAGCATCCATTTATGCCCATACAATTTCGTACATAGGCCTGAAACCACTGAATTTCTGAAGAAAATGCATAAAATCAGAGTTTATCATTGATCTAATCATGAATTCAATCACCCACACTTGTTCAATCATACAAATGGCATTTTAATGGAATTAAAACCATGACTCATCACCTTCTAACTAATTTATAACTACATATCAATGCCTAAAACCAATATGACCTTTCATATTCCATATGCAACTTTTCAATTTTTGCATATTTGTGACAATTTCAAATAAAACCTTTCAAAATGGACATAGGACTTAAACCTTAAACCTTCTTATGACCTAAACATAGTAAAAATGACTTATAAGACCTCCTTACAATGTGGAGACAATAAAATTGAGTCAAATTTCAAAATTTCTTCATGGAAGCGTAAGATTGTCAAGGTGCTCCTGCACCATACTCCGAACCAAAAGAATTTCAAGCCCTCTTGAATTTAAAGTTAAAGAATTTCAAGCCCTCTTAAATTTAAAGTTGTCCAAAAATTTGCATTCTTTGTATGCTTTGCCATTGATTATCCTTGAAATTTCTCCTACTCACCTTCATTTTCACCTTAGGCTTGAACTTTTCCATGCAAATTAGCTTCCTATCTTTCTTGCCAACACTCTGTTGCTTCACAATACTCATCTCAACACTTTTTCCTCCTCCTATATACTGCATCTTAATCTGCAAATGATTCCTTGTCCAAAATATTAGTACAACAAAGAAATAATACATTTTTTCAACCACAATACCTCCATCTTTCTGCAATTCTTTATAAATCTCCAAGATCAATTCATTCATGATCTGCTCTTCATCCAATCTTGACACCAACTCAATATCTTCTCCCTCTGAAATTGGGTCCTTTATCCCTGCTTTATCTTCAACAACACTATCTTCATCCTTGAATTCTTCTTTTGCATCTTGAAACTCTTCTTTCTCTTTCATCTTCATTTGCCTTCTTCTCCTTTTGACTATCTTCTGAATGGGCCATGAAACTCTCTTTTTCACTATCAAGTGCCAACTTGTTTCTTGTCTAATCCATTATTTCATCTTCATTAGGAACTCTTGGAACTCTAAATATACTCTCTTCATCTCTTGCTTTAACTCAACTATCTCTTTGTCAAATTTCTTTTGCCTCTTTCTCTTTTTCCTTTCTTCCTCTGCCTGCAAATTCCTTCTTAACACTTCCATCTTTTCCTCTTCTCAAGCAAGCTTCTCCTTGCTTCACAACTTCTCAACTTTCTCTGCCTTCTCTTGGCAGCAACCAGGTTCTTCTTAACCTGCACAACACCACAACACACAACCACAAAACCACAAAATCACTAGCCCAAACCTTTTGTTGAGCTCTGATACCACTTTGATGCAATGCTAGAGGAAGAAAACAAACTCTCTCAATCTCATTAGACAAAACTCAAAACATCCTTGTTTGATTACTCATCACTACTTCACTTATCCTTCCCAAAACTCAATTCAAACACTCAAATTTGCATTCAGATTTCCAAACTCCTTCAATGACCTTCAAAACACTTTAATAATCTCAACTTAACTCAAAAAAAACTATTACAAGGTTTTCCCTTTCATCTTTTCATCATTCTTTCATGACTGTCCTTAATGTGCACCTATGGCACTCACAAGCCACAACTTAACTTCCCAAGACATAAATAAATGATTCAATGCTTAAAGTAACTCCTACCTAATGAACATAACCTAAGCAAACTCAATTTACACCCTTATCATAGATTCTTTGTTTGATGAACAAACACTCCATGACTATCCCTATTCCTTGTAGCATTCCACTCACACTCTGTCAGAGATATGTTTTATTGCAGACCTTAACTTCAAACTGTAACAATATTTTTAGATTCCCTTTTAAGTATTTTAAATCATATCTAGAATCCAAGGTATGTTGTTTTGGAGAATATGTCTCAATCAAGACTAGTCAGGTGCCAATTTAGGCCTAATTAGGCTTTACACCAAAAAGGGCTTATTGAATTTTAGTCTTCCAATCTCAAACCTAGATAACCAGCACTTCAAACATATTCCATTAGACCTGAATAATCATATTTGATCATCCAAATTCCACTTGCCAAGACATTTTCACTTTCTATCTATACCCATATTTACAGTCAAGAATTCTCAATTTCCACCCTTAAATCTTAAACATCGGGATTTAAAACCTTAAGAATATGAAACTAGATGGAACAAGGAATCTTCACACCAATTATTTGCAAATTCCAATGGTTAGATTTAGAGAAACACAATTTTAATAACTTTGTTTACCCTAGAACAGGGTTTTATATGTTTATAGGAAAAACTCAATATCTCTTTCAAAACCGCATAAATTTGCATGAGACAAAATATGTATGGAAGGTGATTGATACCATTACCACATACAACAATTTAAGCATCCATTTATGCTCGTACAATTTTGTACATAGGCATGAAACCATTGAATTTCTAAAGAAAATGCACAAAATCAGAGTTTCTCATTGATCTAATCATGAATTCAATCACCCACACTTGTTCAATTGTACAAATGGCCTTTTAAAAGCATTAAAACCATGACTCATCTCCTTATAACTAGTTTCTCACTACCTATCAATGCCTAAAACCAATATGACCTTTCATATTCCATATGCAACTTTTCAATTTTTGCATATTTGTGACAATATCAAATAATGGCAACCTTTCAAAATGGACATAGGACTTAAACCTTAAACCTTCTTATGACCTAAACATAGGCAAAATGACTTATAAGACCTCCTTACAATGTGGAGACAATAAAATTGAGTCAAAGTTCAAAATTTCTTCATGGAAGCATAAGATTATGAAGGTGCTCTTGCACCACACCCTCACTCTCATCCTATCAAATCTGCTCCAAAATTTTATGTCAGGTTCCTTATCTACTACACTCTTCCCTCATGCTCTTTGTTCTTTGTATTTAAATTTTGTGTTTCTCTAAATTTGTGAAAGTTTGTTGTTCTTACATTATTTCACCTAGTTTGCATTATCAATCACACACATCACATTATTTAATCCATATACCCAACAAAAAGGGGACTCTAACCCTGACCAACTATTATGGCTCTTCCTTTTAGGTTAGCAACCAAATAATTTATCTTGGTTATTTTTGTGTCCCCCTGAATGTTAAAGGTGGAATGTGTGATTTAGGTTATCTATTGGCCCTAGATCCCATTTTCTAATCTTTCAAAATGAAGTTTACCTCATTCTTATCTTTCACTACTTTGGTTACATTGGAAATAATTTTTTTCATAGTTTTTTTCAAGGTATAAATAATGTCAAAGGTGGAGATGTGTGTACGATATTCTCTATGTAAAGTTGGTGTTTCTTGTCAACAACTAAAAAATGAATTCTCACTTCTAAACTTGGATGAATTGAAGTTCATAAAAATGATGCAAGGCTAGGATATGATCACCAAAATAGGGTTTTTAATGAAATGACTTTCAATTACAAAATAATTCAAGGAGAAATTGATGGTATCTTTTCCTAACCTTTTCATGATTGAATTTTACATAGGTTTAATTTTTACGTTGATGATATTGTGGATTGCAATATCTCAAAGGAAGAGATGATTGATAAGGAGGAGTTGTAGGAAAGATGTCTCACAAAATAAATATGTATTCTTTATCAAAATTTTCAAACTTTCTTCTCTCAAAAGGAATATTTTCTTCTTTTTTTCTTAAGAACTAGTAATGTTCATAAATGGATTGTATTTCATCCATCAAAAGGATTGACTAGTATTGTCTAGCTTGGGTAGATTTTTGAAGCTATTAATATATAACTTGTTCTAGTTTACAAAGCAGGCCTTTCTAGAGTTCGAGATGCAGTTTCATTTTGAGGACTTGGGGGAAAAATGTGTGTCCACTATGAAGAAGATAGTTTATGAAAAGTTGCAATTTCAAAGGATGGAGAGAAGGCTTATATTATTCAAAGGCTTAAGAAATTATTGATGTTAATAGATTAAGGCTTTATGTATATATTATTTCTAATATTGTGTGTTGCTACTAAGGTGACAACATAGGATATATTTTTGGGTGATGGTTTTTACATTTTTTTATAATGGTTAGATTGAGTGGTTAAGTAACTAGTGATTGTGACTTTGTGATGAGTGGGTTTGGTTGGTTAGACAAGTTAAGACACTGATATAACCTTCAACTTATCAATTAAAAAAAAAAGGACTGTATAGATATCTTGGCCAAGAGCAAATGATGTACAGAAATTTAAGGACACCTAAAAAGATAAAAAAATCTACATATCATAAAATATGTTGAATTTTTAATCACTATAACAAGAGTAATAGAATTTAATTAGAAAGTTAAAAAATGGCATTAAGAGGTAATGGTAATTGAAGCACTAATTGATCATCATTATGAGGGTCATTGTCCCAATCATCAATAATAGATTCATTAGTATTAGGAGGAATTCATATAATATCAAAGTTGACTTCTCATTTTACATTTCTCCACCTTAAGTGATATGACAAGCACTAAGTAAACAAATAATTTATCCTTCAAGAAAATAAGATTTTAACCCAATGAGAACAAATGATGCAATAAAATTGAAGGACACCTAAGCAATTAGATGAAAAAAAATATAAATCATAAAATATGATAAATTTTTGATAACTATAACAAGAATAATAGACATGAATAAAAACAAGTTTTAATTGATCATTATGAGGGCCTTTATCTCAATCATCAACAATAGGTTCAAGAGGACTTTATCTAATATCAATGTTGCTTTCTCATTTTATACTTCTCCACAAGTGATATGACAAGTGCTAAGGAAACAAATAATTTGTCCTTTTAAAGAGGAAGACTTTAATTCCTACAAGTACAAAGGTAGAGACCAACTAAGAAAATAATTAATGTCTACAAGTTGATCGGATACATTTCACCCCACAAACCTAACAAATATTCCTCAAATGAACAATCAAAAAATATCTACCATTTAAAAAATATTTACTTATAATATATTAGAACAATCAACAATAAACCATCCAAACTCATTATAAATATAATCACATTAATAATATATATATTATTTTATTTTATTTTTAAAAGGTCAAAGGTTTGAACTATTTTATATTAATATAATAGTAGAATTATACAATCTTATAAATTCTATTACAAGTAAAGGAGGGGAATATGATCGTCCCTTAGACTAGAAAGTTTATACTGGAGACCCAAAAAAAAAATTTTGATGCAACCTAAACCCTTCAATGGTTGCGTTGGAATTGCACCAAAAACCTGCAAACCCCTCTCCCCTCGCCCCCAACTATACAACCAGATTCAATCGCATAGAACCAAGATACCAAAACAAATATCATAAACTTCAAATCGACTTTGAAAACTCAAACAAACCATATCCATTTTATTAAAAACCAAATCAAACCAAACCTATAAAAAAATATCAAACCACCTCAAAATCACTTATTTTTAATTTCATTATACATCTTGCAAAACACCTTATTAGTAATCTATCTCCACAAAAAATCTCGTTACTACAAGAAAACATATTTATATGTTATGGCCCACATTCATTTGAAAAATAAATCATAATTGTTTGTATGAAGTGCCAAGTAGATTTATTAGTATGGAATATATAGTGTGATCTTATTACGGAATATATAGGGATAGAGTCAATGTTAGTAATAATAGCAATCTTATAGAGTTTGACATGAAAGTACTATGAAAGCTATAAAGACAAGTGCAATACGCGTGCAAGGAAAGGATATCTTTCTTACATATCATATCTATGAGGATGAAATTAAAAACGTCTTATTGTGCGGTTGTTGAGAGATTTCCTTCATCGGATCTTATCTTTTATTTTTAAAGATGGTTGACAATGGAAACACAAACACTTTTTATATTGTATCATATGTTTCTTTCATAAATTCCATGAATGGAATGGAATTATGTTTGCAACAAAAGTTTAAAAGTTTTTATGGTCTTATGACCAAAAGTAACTGAACACCATTGTTATAATGTCATAATGATGAGAAAATTAGAAGAATTTAAATAGAAAGGGATTTAATTATATGTACTCTGAAGAATAGGTTTTTTTTTTCTATTTATAGCTATTACAAGATCTAGTTTTTATTAGATTGGTTTACGATATCTCTAACAGTCTTAATTCATGGGTTATTTGTGTAGTGGCAGCAAGATCTCAATTTCATGGCCGTATGTCCATAATTATTCAATTTTGAAAATAGGAATAAAAAGAAATTTGTCAATACTACTATTAACTCTTCTGCCACGTTTTTTGGTTGTATGCATGCCTGCATGGCTTAAATTTAGTGTTAATTCAATTTACGATTGTGCATATTGTAACAAGGAAGGAAACAAAGTTGTGAACTACTTTGCAAATTTAACAATTGATCATAATCAAAAGTCCAAAATTTACAACTCTAATCTTAGCAAAATACATCCGCATATACTCAAAGTTCTCCAAGATGACCAACTTGAATTGAAGATTTTAGAGGAGTTAAGTTTTTGCTAACTACTTTCGTTAGGATGCAGGTTGTTCGTGTCATTTTCAAAGTAAAACATGTGTTATTGTTGTATTATATGCTTGATTGTATTTTATCCTAGCTTCAAAGTAAAACACGAAAGCTAGCATAATCTTATCTCTCTAATTCACATCACTTCAAGGTTTGGTAGCAAAGGAGGTTTGGATTATGTATCTAACCAAATATTTCCAAGGGTGCTCTCCTTCCAAATCCTAAAAGATTCACTTGGTTATAAGGAAAACACCTTGAGAGTGAAGATCAATGATACCAATACTTCCTTTGTACTTTGGTTGTACATAGTACAACTAGGAGGCCATGGACATATCCTTCTTGTTTCCCCACTTAACTCAAAGGAAACCAATAATTAGTTGAGTAATTGGTTATAACAAGCTTTAGATGGGAGTTAATATCAAGATATATAAGCATGACTTAATAGAATTTTTTTAACAACCTGAATTCTTTCATCCATCAAAAAGAATATGTTGTTCCAATTCATCAACTTAATTTTAACCTTCTTTATGAACTAGTTCCACATGTATTTTATAGAGACATGTCCCAAAAACATCCCAAGGTGTTACAATCTGTTTTTCCTCATTTCCCCCTCTCCAATGGCCCT
Source organism: Sequoia sempervirens (assembly GCA_007258455.2). Lineage (NCBI taxonomy): Eukaryota > Viridiplantae > Streptophyta > Pinopsida > Cupressales > Cupressaceae > Sequoia > Sequoia sempervirens. The sequence goes on along the minus strand of VDFB02009560.1, from coordinate 154,071 downwards.
TTCAACAAGGTTGTCCCCTAGCTCCTTTCCTTTATGTCCTAGCAATTGATGCTCTTCGATACCTATTCCAACATGCTCTCTCTAACAACCTATTCAAAGATATTACTCTTCCTAATTATGTAGTTAAATTCTAAACTCCCATTTTACAGGTGATGGTATGCTCTTCATTAAAAAATATACCAAAGAATTTTTTAATACCATGGATGTTCTAGACTTGTATTGTTTTGTCTCCACCTCTCAATTGACCTTGAAAAAGACTAAATTCTTTATGACTAGACTCAACTCTCACCCCCCATGAATCCTTGTTAAATGGAAATAAATCAAGTATGGAAACATCACTAGTCATATAATTCAATGATAAGTTTTATGCATGTTTACATATTTATTCCTTTATATTATTTTCTTGATATTTATATCTATTGATGGTCATCGCCCATACAAAATATTAAGGCCACATATCCCCAATATCCTTGTCCAAAGTTGATTCTCGATGATTAATTATTTATTTTCTCATATCGCATATTTTTCATTTCCAAACCATATATTCTTTTATGATAACTTACAAGAAATGGAATCTTAAGCCACACTTACTAAATACCTATTTCTAAAAACAAATTTTACATTGATACATTGTTCTTTACACACTACATTTTATATCATATCTACTATATTGTAGTCTTATGCCTCTATCTTACATAACACCTTCATTCATCCATCAAATGGACAATTTTCTCCCCATCATATGCCATGTTTTTAGTGTTGTTATTTACCATTCCAACATTTTTATTTGCAACACTTGTTCTCACACTAGGAAGAACATTAAGGGTAAGAATTTTTTTCCCCCATTTCTTAAACTTAAACAATCACATCCTTCAGACTCATTCTTTCCATGTTGAACCAAATAATTGCCTTATTTTTGTGTTTTTCTCTTAAAATTTTGATTTTTTGTATCTCACTTTATTCATTTTGATATATTGTTTTCCTCCTCATGTGTATTGCATCTATCCAAAACCCTATATCCTCTCTTTTTACTATCTCACTCAAAGAAAACAAGGTATGTGAAAATGTTTCCTAAACTAATTTTAGAAGAGAGTATTATGAAAATTTTAGATCTTTCAATTACAAAATAAAGAAACAGGTTTGAAACATAAACAAAATCCTAGCACAATATAGGTGTCCATGGGGAAAACCATTTTTGTGAGAAAACCCCCAAAAATTCAAAGAAATCCAATATATTATTTAGAAATCTAAACATGGTTATAATAACACTTGCAAAGAAATCCTTGACAAGAGTATCGTCAACCAAAAATCTAAAGTAATTATGGTAGCATAACAATACCTTCAAACTAACTCTATCAATACCTCCATCTCAAGCATCCTATAAATAGGATATTTAGTACATGAAATCATCAAATGGTAATTACAAAAATATGAGTCAAAAGTACCCAAAATACTAGCACCTAAATACCTAGTTAGAAAACCAACACCCAAATCCCAAGATGAGTTTGTAGGCTAAAAATAGCATGTTCCTTCCACCTATCATAATCATTTCATAAACTACTCACCAAATTGAGAATTCTATTTTGGATTCATTATCTCCATTCAAATATTCTTTATAATGTGTCATAACACAACTTTTCCAACAAGAGTAACTCCCTCTTACAACTCTTTTCTATGTTTGATATGTTTTTATATTTTCAATGCAAGAGACCCAACTTTTGAAGGTTGTAACTTTTGATCTAAGAGGTTGTTATGGCTCTTTTTTTTTTAAATGTGGAGATTGAAAATACATATGAAACAAATATCCATAGAAGTGATGCTCAAAAACCCTAAAAAAATATTTTGCTCAAAAATAAGTTAAAGTTTTATAGCCCAAAAATTGAGTTTTTATGTTTTATAGCTTAAAAATTGAATTCTTTATATACTTAGCATTATGATCAAGGTTAAACAAATTCCTAACATTCTCCCACTTTTTGAGCACCTTGCAAGATAAAAGGGAGTACCAACACTTATGAATTAATTGATAGGGGTTGAGAGGCCCATAGACCCATAGCACCACCTAAAATTTTGTGTGATTACTAGCTTCATCAATGCATTTGCAATATTATTTAAAGTATCAAATTTATCCATCATCACTCTCCCATCCTCTACCATGTCAATTTTTTTTATGTAAATCAATATGCTTTATTCTTGCATGAAAGGTCAAGCTATTTTTCAGACACATGTCACTTTGACTATCACATATAACTATAATAGATCCTAGACTCAATCCAATATTTGAACATAATTACCTAAAACAAATGGCTTCCTTACAAGCATAAGTAGTTGGCATGCACACTACTTATTTAGTGGATAAATTAGCCATAAATTATTGTTTTCTCATCCAATTGATATCACCACTATAGTGAAAACATCTCCATTGGTGGATCTCTTCTTGTTAACATCCCCAACCCAATCCGAATCCAAAAATCCATGAACAATCATTGAATGTTAATCCCCTATAGAATTACCATAATAAAAAATAGAGGACTTCAAGATACCCGATAAATATCTAAAGACCATCTTCACTACATCTTAATATACTCATCCAAGATTAACCAAGAAGTGTCTAGGGACTCCCACTACTTGGGCAATGCTTGTCCTTGTGCAAACCATAAAATATATTAAGCTCCCAATAATACTAGAATAAGGTACTTTAGCCATATCCTCTATATCAATAGGAAAATTTGAATACTACTCAATTGATAACTTAGTACTTGTTAAAAATGCTAATTAACCCAAATGAAGTTGTAGTCTTCAAAGGATTGACCAAGAAAGATACCATCCATAGGAAAGTTATAACATGATCTTGCATGAATATGATAATTGATATTGATCAATGAGATGAATGATCTAATATATTGATGATGATATGATACAATACATACAAGCACCTTGAATATATAGGCAAGGTGTGATGAGGTATGATAACTACCCTTGATGAAAACATTAAATGCTCAATGCAAAAAATTAAATGCATGAGATAGTTATTAAATTCCTAAATGACAAAAAGTAAATAATGAGACATGGCCCCATTATAACTAACATCTAGAAATGACACCTAGGACTAACTTCACTCCTAAGTAAACTTATCATGTGAGTAGGTTCCCACTAATGAGTAGTTAGAAAATAACCTCATTCACACCAACTCCCCCCATAGGTGAAACTTAGGGAGTGAAATTATTAAGAAAATGATGCAATAGAGATGCAATATGAAAATGCAATATGGGTCCCGACAATGAGGCCATGTTAGGTACCCATGTACAACTAATCATGGAACTAATCTCTCACAACTAAAGAAAAGGAGAAAACCCAGTGGGACAAAACTCCTCTCCAAAAATAAATGTTGTCCAAAAAATAAATAGATCCACAACAAAAATAATAATTATAACCCTAAATAATAATTCCAAACTATTTCCCCATAAAATTTATTTAAACCTGCAAAATTAAATAGCTTGCGGAAATTTTTTTTACCACAAGGGGGGAGGTCATCAATTTTTCCCCCACAGAACTATACGGATTCGTACAATATGGAATCTCCTACTACTGAAGAAAAACTCTAATGCCTCCTAGATGAAAGTGTCAAATTTCGATGATTTGACAAGTGTTTTATGGGTTTTTGGGCCTCTTGGATGCAATGGTGGGGTTAGATCTAACCCAATCTACTCCAAAAATCAGCTACCTCATAGATGATGGCAACTATCACAAAATTGAAACCCTCAATAACCTACAATGAATTCTCTCTTCAAGAAAATGCTCAACTCTCCAAGATGAGATGGTCTTTACAAGGCCTAAGCTTTGATACCATGTTGGAAATGTTAATTAACCCAAATGAATTTGTAGTCTTCAAAGGATCGACCAAGAAAGATACCATCCATAGGAAAGTGTTATAACATGAGCTTTCATGAATATGAGAATAGATATTGATCAATGAGATGAATGATTTGATAAATTGATGATGATATGATACAATATACAAGCACCTTGAATATATAGGCAAGGTGTGATGAGGTATGATAACTACCCTTGATACAAATATTAAATGCTCAATGTAAAAAATTAAATGCATGAGATAACTATTAAATGCCTAAATGACTAAAAGTAAATAATGATACATGACCCCATTATAACTAACTTCTCGAAATGACACCTAGGACTAACTTAGCTCCTAAGTAAACTTATCATGTGAATAGGTTCCTACTAATGAGTAGTTAGGAATTAACCTCATTCACACCAACATTACCCACCAAAATAGGAACACACAAAGGTCTATTAGCTGACATCTTGAATCTCTCCAACACTTAGTTCACATACTTACTCTAGCCCAACCAAAGATTTATGTTAACTCTCTCTTTTGATCTACATCCCTAAGATGAACATGTGGCCACCCTAAGTCCTTAATATCAAACTATGTTGAAATTTGAGACTTCAATTCATAAATCATATCCTTCCTATTACCAAAAATAACACATCATCAACATATAATGCAATAATAAGGAACCAATTGTCACTTTCCATTTTATAATACATACAATGATCTAATTTAGACCTTATGAATCTCAATCCCAACACAAATCTATCAAATTTTTGGTACCGCATTCTAGGAGATTGCCTAATACCATACAAATATTTCTTTAACTTAGAAGCCAATTTTTTTTAACCTTTTTCAATGTAGTGCTCTCATTGTGACATATAAATTTCTTCCTCCAAATCACCATGAAGGAAGGTAATATTCACATTCATTTTCTCACCCTCAAGATCAAACCTTTTTGCAATAAATAATATAAACCAAATGGATGTTAGCTTAGCAATTAGATAAAAATCTCACCATTATCAATTCCCTCAACCCAATAATAATCCTTTAGAACCAATCTCACCTTGTACTTCTCAACACTACAATCTAAACCAATTTAATGTTTGAACACCCATTTACATCCAATAGGATTATGTACATCAAGAAAAGGTACTAGGTACCATGTGTCATTTTATTCCATGTATTCATCTCCTCATTTATGGATACTTTCTAGTACTATGTATTATTCATGCTCATAACATCAATGTTAGTAATCAAAGAAAAAATGCATGTAAAATCAAGAGGATTATACATGTCTATTTTTTTGTGTTGTGCTAAGTGGAACTCCTCAAGAACTAAGGTGGATATTTTGCATCCTCTTTAGAACTCTTTGGACTATCTAATATATCCTCCTTTTTAGATCCTTCATGGGCTTCTAATTTAATATTTTTGGTATTTAGGGGTAGTTGATCTATATCTTTCTTTTCATCCTTTTATGGCTACAATATAAGGGAAGAAGGATTAACTTATCTAAAGATAACACTTCTATTATACAAAAATCTCTTAGCCATAGGATCCCAAGTCTTGTACCATTTCACACCAAACCATTATCAATGAAAATATATTTTATAGTCATGTTCTCCAACTTTAACTATTTCTCCCTAGGTACATGAACATATACCTCACAATAAAAACATCTAAGATGTCTCAATAAAAAAAAATCATGACAATACCTCCATAGGTGTCTTATCATAAGATCTAATGTAAGAGACATGTTTACAAGGTAATAAGATGTAGCAACTACGTCTACCAAAAATCTTTATTCCAAGATGGCCCCTGATGCAGGAGCATCCAGTGGTGTAAGAGCAATCTTGCATCACCCAAAAATAGTTAAATTTCAAGTTTCTCAATTTTTAGATATTTTTACATTTTTGGATACCTTTTTCATCAAAATGAAATTCCCAATTTACGATTTTTATTTCCTATTCCTAGGTTGAAAGATATTGCAGTTTTAGTTTCCCAGATTTGCACCTGAAAATCTTTCGAGTTAGATTTGAGGCACATATATTTCCTGGATCAGCCCCAAAACTTGCCAAAATTAGCATAGCGGATTTCGAGCGCGTTCTTGACTTCGATACCTTTCCAACGGTTCAAACAGTTCACGAATCGGAGTCCCAGATCAAAAGTTATGGCCTCGGGAAGTTGGCGCACTTTCTAGAAGATACAATTGCAATGTTCTTTTGAAATTTGAACTTCAAGTTGTAATTTTTCAGCGCCAACCCACCTAAACTCAAATTTGAATCTTGTTTTGGCTCCAAACTAAAGAGGAGTTCTATTTATGGGTGGGTTTCTAATTTTTGGGTAACTTTTTGGGGACAAGCTCGCATATTGTGAAAGGGTTATTCTGTAGCTTTTTGTAACTTGCATGTGTTGTAAGAACTTGGGGATTTGAGATCCTCTACATGTAAGAAGCTCCATTTTTTGAATAATAAAATTATTCTCTTGTTTGTGGGTTATTTTCTAAGTCTCGAGTTGCGCCCTCATCAAGTGGTATCAGAGAAGGTTTTCTTGAGCGTGTGGATAGATCGTCGATCGTGAGGCAGTTCGCACCAAGACCGTGGTTGTGGGTCAAGGTCAAGAAAGATGCCTCCAAGAGTGATGCCTGGTAGGCATGGTGGTGCCAGAGGTGGTCAAGGTGGCAGAAATGTTGGTGGAAGAGATGCACTGGCAGCCCTCCAAAGACAAATTGACGCGTTACAAGAGCAGGTGAAGAGAGGGTTAAACCTGAGGGAGGAAAGTGAGGATGAAGGAGAGGAAGAAAGGTTCAAATGCTAGAAGGAGGAAGAAGAAGCAATTGATCAAGACCAAATGTGGCTAATAAGGGCCATTTCAAAGATCGAAAAGACCCGCATAAGTCCCTGCTATTCCGTAAGTCTCAACCCTAAGAGTTGATCGAATCGGATCAACGAAAGCTAGAAGAATATTTTGAGTATGAGGGAAATAGAGGACCCGTGACGGTTAAGCTTAAGAAAAATGAAGTTGAAGGGCCATGCCAAAAGATTTGCGGAAAGAGGTCCAGCTTGGAAAGAAATTGAAGAGGAAATGAAATATCACCGTGATGGGATCGCATGGTAGAGAAACCAAGAAGGCTCATACCAGTTGGACTATGAGTTAGATCTATTGAAGAAATTGGGTACAGCAGACCAGAAAGAATATACCTAAAGATTTTCACAAGATAATCGATCGCATCGTGCCACATGAGGCTAATAAGGAGAAGGTGTTTCAATATCTTAATGGTTAAGGACCGAGCATTCAAGGAGTTGCTTCTAGTCAATGACCACCATTGAGGATGTGTACTGCCGTTCAAGGTGGAAGAAGAACAAAAGATTTGATGGCAAGCAAAAAGGATGAGGAGGCCGTGCTGAAGGGGCAAGGAAGACCTTCGCAGTTTCTAAAATGATGATGAAAAGAAAAGTGAAGATGTGGGTACCAAGAGAAGCCAAAGGAATGACAACTTCACCACTGATCAAAACAGTGGTGATCAAAGAGGTAGAGGATGAGGGAGATATGGACAAGGATCTCAAAGAGGTGGTTTCAGAGGAATGTGTTTCCAATGTGGCGAAGAAGGGCATCGAGCCTATGAATGTCCACAACACCAAGGAAGGGCAGACAAAAGGCCAGAAGGTCGTGGAAGGGTTGCACATGCAGATGAGGAGGCCCAATCTGAATATTCTGATGATGCTGAAAGGGAGAAGCCCTAGTGATTAGGAGAGCCCTAGTGA